>WEDG01010456.1:0-51236 GCA_017591395.1 Schistocephalus solidus | reverse complement strand
AGCATTCACCACCTGTACGAGACAAATGGAGCGACCAAATGCTATCTGTGTGGCGCTACCCCTAACTGGTACCCGTACACCCCACCTCTCGCATCTACATGCACGTGCGCACCATTGGCTCTCTTGGCCTCGATAATCCTGGCTGCCCACACCGGCCAATCATCTTCAAGGCTGACACACACCTGACCCCGCTGGAGGCACCGTGATGACCGCACGGTCTCATGGCCTACGGGCGTCGCAGACGCGACGACTGGACGTGTTCAGCAGCCAACTGCTATAGTTATGTACAGAATAACCTATTCTCCCACCTGGCCTCCACCTACTTATCTGCTTCTACGGAACCGGGACAGAAGGTCGTAGCGGGCAGGGCCTGCCCTATCAACTTGGTCTACTGCGATAAGGTCACACACTGTAGGTCCGTTATCTCTAGCACTCTCAAACACGTGAGCTCCAAGCCGCTCATCCCCTTTGTGTGGATCCTAGAGTTGTTGTTTAGGGGACCAGGTCGTGTATATGACAGGGGCAGACTCGTTCACTAGCTATGTCAGCCACTGCGCCAATTCCCCGAACCAGGCAACTGATCGGCTCGGCTAGTAGCTAGGGCCTAGGAATGGGAATAGCAAGTGAGGTCGACATCGCAGCGCATTTTCCTCACTATAAACAATCTGATGCGCTGGAAGCTATCAAGGTGCGCTAAATACCGTGGCTTGGAGGGTTTCCAACCGACGGGATAACTAGGACCGCGTGATCAGCCTAGTGAGTGTGGAGCGGCTGACTGGCAAACTGAGAGTCAGGCACATGCACTTGTACTTTGGAAACCTAGATCCCTCGCAGGCAGTCACCTATTGCCTAGTAACCTTAGGAGATAATGGAGTATTAAAAAGGACAAGGGAGGCCGGACGGCCATTCCTGGATGAGCAGTTGCTATGCGACTGGCTCCGAGGGATAAAGATTGCGATAAAAACTTAATAGTCAAGCACATCCCGAAACTTCAATGGTGAGTTTTTACTTCATCATAATTAGTATTACCGATCGCAACTGAAAGGACAACGGGCTCGTGCATTAATGAAAGATTGCTACACTCAATGAAGAAAGACCCGGATTTGAATTCCAGATCGATTGGCTGCTTAGCCATTGCGTCTGATCATGCATCCAGTCATCCTAACTCTAACGACTCATCGTGCCCACCTGGTTGATGGCGCAGAACATGCGGAAGATACTGGACAAGACCTGATCGCAGCCGAAAAAAAAACAACGAGCCCGTGGCTCAATGGTAGATGCGTTCGACGAAAATACCAAAGGTCGCGGGTTCGAATCCCAGGTGTGCCACACTTGGGATTGGGTATGACTGGCTGATGACGGCTAATAAGCCAGAAATGGCCATTCCGGTCTCGCTTGTCAATGTCGGTTCCATTCCATCATATGCTCCACGTCGCTATGCGACCGCCTGCGAGGGCTCTAGTCTGAGCTCCAGTGCACAACGGAACATACATGTTCCTTAAGCAGATCGGTGAGCCCCACACTATCATCATATTTCCGATCACAACCGACAAAACAACGAGCCCGTGGCTCAATGGTAGAGCGTTCGACTCAAATACCAAAGGTCGCGGGTTCGAATCCCAGGTGTGCCACACTTGGGATTGGGTATGACCGGCTGATGACGGCTAATAAGCCAGAAATGGCCATTCCGGTCACCTTTGTCTTTGTCGGTTCCCTTCCATCATATATATATATATATATATATATATATATATATATATATATATATATACATATATATATATATATATGTTTATATATATAAATATGATAGTGTGTGACTCACCGATCGGCTTAAGGAAATTTTATGTTCCGTTGTGCCCTGGAACTCAGAATAGAGTACTCACAGGCAGTCGCTCTCCGATCGGGTACAGGACTCACTCGTTTCGTTAAGCCTTGGAGCTATCTCTCAAGCCCCGCCAGCAGCCGCAAGGCAGCTAAGGCTATAGGCAATATTACAAGATCGAAAAAGACAAGGGAGACCTGAATGGCCATTTCTGGCTTATTAGCCGTCATCAACCAGACATACCAAACCCAGGCGCTGCGAAGCCCTAGGCTCGAACTCGTGACCTGTTGCGCAGAGGTCTAACGCTCTATCGACTGCACCACGAGCTCCTTGTCTTGCCGGTTTTGATCGGGAATATTAACTATGGTAAGTAGGCGCTCACCGATCGGTTACAGGACTCACTCGTCCCGTTGTGCCTTGGAGCTATCTCTCAAGCCCCGCCAGCAGCCGCAAGGCAGCTAAGGATATAGGCAGAATAACATGACCGACAAAGACAAGGGAGACTGGAATGGCCATTTCTGGCTTATAAGCCGTCATCAGCCAGCCATACCCAATCCAGGCGCTGCGGCGCCCGAGGCTCGAACTCGCGACCTGTTGGGCTGAGATCTAACGCACTACCCACTGCGCCACGAGCTCGTTGTCCTGCCGGTTTTGATCGGGAATATTAACTATGGTAAGTAGGCGCTCTCCGATCGGTTACAAGACTCACTCGTCCCGTTGTGCCTTGGAGCTCTCTCTCAAGCCCCGCCAGCAGCCGCAAGGCAGCTAAGGATATAAGCAGAATAACATGACCGACAAAGACAAAGGAGACTGGAATGGCCATTTATGCCTTATTAGCCATCATCAGCCAGCCATACCCAACACAAGCGCTGCGGCACCCGAGTAGAGCGTTAGAGCGTACGAATTCTGCCCAACAGGTCACGAGTTCGAGCCTCTTGCGCCGCAGTGCCTGCGTTGGGTATGGCTGGCTGATGACGGCTAATAAGCCAGAAATGACCATTCCGGTCTCCCTTGTCTTTGTCGGTTCCATTTCATCATATGCTACACGTCGCTATGCGACCGCCTGCGAGAGCTCTAGTCTGAGCTCCAGGGCACAACGGAACATACATGTTCCTTAAGCAGATCGATGAGCCACACACTATCATCATATTCCTGATCGCATCCGACAAAACAACGAGCCTGTGGCTCAATGGTAGAGCGTTCGACGCAATTACCAAAGGTCGCGGTTTCAAATCTCAGGTGTTCCACACTTGGGATTGGGTATGATTGGCTGAAGACGGCTAATAAGCCAGAAATGGCCATACCGGTCTCCCTTATCTTTGTCGGTTTCATTTCATCATATGCTACACGTTGCTATGCGACCGCCTGTGAGAGCTCTAGTCTGAGCTCCAGGGCACAACGGAACATACATGTTCCTTAAGTAGATTGGTTAGCCCCACACTATCATATATATATATATATATATATATATATATATATATATATATATATATATATATATATATATATATATATTTAAGTATTTAAGTTAAGCGATTATACCCATATAAACATTTAAGAAGTCAAGTTCGAAAAATTTACGCTTTCGACTATTCAGCCTCAGGCATGTACAGTGAGGGTAGAGGAGCGAATGCTTAATCAGCCGCTGGACCGTAATTATGGGGGAGGGAGTCGAGTATGTTCAGTGTCGGGGGCTCTAGTCTAGTTCTGACAGGAATTGGAGAAGGGAGTGGAAAGGAGGTGTCTAATAATTAGCTATGTCCCATAAGGCGTTTATACATGCCCTAAGGAACTCCTGAACCAAGATGGGTACGGCCTGCTTAGTTTCGCATTCTGCCACGTCGCGCTACGGCGCCAAAACAGAGACACAACTGTTTGCCACATACCTCCTTCCCGCTCTCAAGCCCCTGACAGAACTAGACTCTGACACCTCATATATCGACGCCTTACTGTTAATCAGTGGTGTAAACTTCTGTCACTCTACTCTCAATTATGCTACTTTACAGACCAGAGGATGAATAATATAACGCGTGAGTTTGCCAAATTTGACTTATTATACGTTATATAGGTTAAAAGTTCAGACGGCAAAGGAGCAGATACAACAGCACCATCCTTCAAGGCAGATAAAATTTCATTTTAGCGCATACGTAGTTCACCCGGATGACAGCGACAACCAGATGGACGAAAAAAGGAGCGAGACTCAAAATTCTTGCGTCAGTGGGTACTTGGGTCCGTGGAGGAGGTGGTTATCTAACTACATCTTATGCTTGCAGGTATCCTGAGCCAAGCTGAGCCAAAAATAATCTTAACTTCATCCAATAAAGTAAAGTTACAGCGGCATTAAAACGCATCCCAGTGGTCCACTTACCTGCCCACTGACTTCGGAGTAGATCATAATCTCTCGCTCGTTTTTTGTAAGTACAAACAAACCACAATCTCACGCTTCCACATCACCCTTGCAGTTGGTTGTGGTTTTTGCTAACACAATTTTAACTTTTCGCTGCCCTACTGTGACGCATCTTACTGTGGAGACCTGATAAGTAATAATCGATTGCTTATTTTTGATTTTTCCTATTTAAAAGCACTCCAAATAAGTCCGTTTGATTCCCTCCCAAATGGATATCTTCAGTCTTTCTGACACCCAACAGTGGACCTCCGAAAGTATTGCTAGCATAAAATCACTGACCAACCTCACGAAAGTTTGACCAAAAATCTAAAAAAAGTGTTACAGGTTAGGAAGTTTTACTTGGGTGGGGTTCTAATACTATTTGAGGCATAATTCCAAACCATTTCAGGCACGCGAGCATGCCAGCTTTCGAATGCACACCCATTTATAGCGGAACTTATAATGCAGCCAATTTTAGCGGCCCACGTCTGCTATTCAAAATTGCTTCGCTGCCTGCAATAGTCGGAGAGTACTACTCAAATACCTTCCCGAAGACAGCTGCTGGGAATTAGCTGCACTACACTAGGGCCCAGTATGAAGGTCAGCAGGTTACGTGGTAGAGCCAGATCAGAGCACAGATGGTGGCACTGCAGATGAAAACCCATAAAGAATCTCACATGTGGAAGGAGGGGAGGGGGGCGTGGTGGTAAGCCTAGGCACAGCCTCACGCAGCACCACCCACCTGCACCCGATTCCGCCTCCGGATATCTTGATTTTATCCTGACCACCGGAAGATGGTTTTCGCATGCAGTTTAGTTATTTTAATGTTTGAACGTTGCCGGCAGAAATAAGGGACTGGAATGGTCATTTCTGGCTCATTAGCCGTCATCAGCCAATCATGCACACGAGGCTCAAACCCATGACCTGTTGATCAGAAGTCCAACGATCTAACCACTGAGCCAAGGGCTCGTTGTTCTTCTGCTTTTGTCAAGAATATAGAAATTCAGTGATGAACGCTAACCGATCGCTTTCGCAAGTCACTCGTCCCGTTCTGCTTCGGGGCTCACCCACGACAGCCACCAGCATTCATACAGTGACCGTATTATAGGTAGATAAACATTGTCGGCAAAGACAAGGACTTAATAGTTAGAGCAACGGACTTCGAATCAACAGGTCGCGGGTTCTAGTCCCGGGCCGTGCACCACCTGATGTTGGTTATGATTGGCTCATGACGGTTAATGCGTCAGCAATGGTCCGTCCAGTCTTCCTAATCTTTATCGGCAGTGTTAATCTACCACTAGTACTACTAACCACTGTGTGGCTACTGGCGGGGCTGGAGAGTGGGCCTTAAGGCAGAACGAGACGAGCGAGTTGCGGTAGCGATCAGTGAACGTTCATCAACGAATATTGTAGTATTCCCTGCATATTAACCCTAAACTGCAAAGCATAGGCCTTTTAAAGATAGGCTCTGTTCCACCTACCGTGTTATACAGGAATCGCGTCACGGGTGCCTGGTAGAATTGCAGAATGTCTCTTGCCTGCCGACGGAACCTGGAAGTCGAAAAAGGAATGGGAGAGGGACGGTGTCAGGAAGAGAGTGAGGGAGGCAGGCGTAGAGGAAATGGAAGGACTTGCCATATTTTACAAGCCCGTGAACGCGTGATGGGACCTTTGCTTTCAGCAGTTCGTTCGAATTCAGAGAAGCTGGAGAGGGTCTGATCTTCGAGCTCACTATCATGCGGGCTAAGCTTTGAAGGCGACACAAAAGTAGGGCAAATACTGAACGAAAAATAGGAATTTTGTTATATATCAATTTAACGATATTTACATTTCTACTTTTTAATTTTAGTAGTTAGAATGTCGAACTAATGGTAAGAAACTGGCGGATTTTGTCAGGCTACGAAAATCGTCATCGAAGTATTCAGAAGGTTATTCTAAAAATAGAAATTTACACTCGATAAAGTAACATAAAAAAGTACATTTATATGGTAATAGGGGATAAAAGAAATTGAGTAATGTTAATCTGCTCTTGCAAAGGGGATGTGTGGAATATGAGGAGCGGAGGGGGTGGGGGATAGTTCGAGACTGCCAGTATGGATGAAGAGAAGAGTTTTTTTGCAGTTAAGCTTTGGTTTACAGCACGAGTTGAAATAAGGATTAGGGCAATGGTTAAGATAAGTGTTAGTGCGCGATCTAAGATCAAATTTAGGGTCCGATTTGATGCTAATCCTAAACCAAACTGGAATCTTTTTCCTAATATTACCTATAACCCTTATTAAGTAACCCCATGTTCTAACTCAAACCGACTCCTGATGTTAGCCACAGTCTGACAAGCAGTTAAAACCATTACCCTGATCCCAATCCTTATCTTAGTTTTGATAATAAAACCCTAGCCTAAAATCCAATGGTCTGCGAATTGCAATGCGTACTTGGCCAAGGGACAGTGTTATTTTGTGAGGTCAGCGTGCAAGTTATCCTTTCTGATGATTAACTAGCAGCGAGGGGTGAATAGTGTTTTCTCGTTGGGAGAAATAAGTAAATTGTAATCATACACAAATAACAGGGAATTTCAAGAGACCTACCGAGTCTGAATCTTGCAGAATTCCACAATTATCCATACGGGCATACTTGACCACTTGTGGAATAAAGAATGGTAGCGTTAGGCCTAAAACTGCACCACCGAGTAACTGAAAAAAGCAACAAAAGAGACAGAAGGTTATAACAGTTTGCAAAATCCTTGTATATATATATATATATATATAAAGTTTCTTGGCACTGTGTACTTATTTTGCTTTAAGACACGAACTGACTACTTGGAGTGTGTTTACAGTGAAATCGTTGACTGTGGCTGCTTTTAAAATTAAAATATTTCCTCAGTATCATCACGGCTAAACATTTATTTAGGATATTGGAGTCTGAAACCGAAAGGCCTGACTAAAATCCTAGATGGTGGTGTTCTCTGAGGAAATTTGTAGTGAATCTTGAAATTAAAAGGATTCCTGAAGGTTGACTAGCTGCCTCCTGTCATTACATGCAATGACTGCACGGCAATGTTGAGGTAAATTCATGTGATCAGTAGAAGATCAGAGAATTTAGACAGATTAAAAATAACGACGACATTTATTAGGGGAAGGAATCGAAGAGAAGAAATAAATTTTGGATTTGAGACCTGGTATCTAAGAGTTTCCAGAATTATCACGGAAATCTCAGGCTGGTAAAAATTGCCGACAAAGACAAGGGAGACTGGAATAGCAATTTCTGGCTTGTTAGCCATCGTCAGTAAATCAGCCTATAATAACACTGCCCACTGTTCGGCTGCTGACGGTGCACGAGAGTAAGCCCCAACGCAGAACGGGAAGAGTGAGACGCATTAGCGATCAGTAAGCGTTTTTCAACGAATATCAGGCTGGTCAGTTGAACAAGGAGCGTTCGTCGTTTTAGGGTCCGTCTAACTACCGTAGTATCCAAGCTCTAAGGCTGAGCAATTGTACGAACGTCCAGAAAGTCTTCAGCACGCAAATGACAAACTAATTGCACGTTGATTCTAGTGGTCGGGGATCAGTTAATTCTGTCACAAAATTAATTTGTATCCACAAAATTCATTTGGCTGCATACCCATGGGAGAAGTAGATTGTGCTACTTATACTACGACTACTACCATTAATACTACTAGCAGTAGTACCATTGTTACCACCATTACCCCAACCACCCCCGCCACCACTAATATCACCAGCACAACTAATTTTATTGTAAGCAAGTACTGCATGCTCTAAATAATACGCAGCCGTCTGCTTCTGTGATCGCCAGCGGGGCTGTTTACCCGCACGACCTTCAGCTTGTCTAACACTCCCCGTCAATCGATTGCTTGAGCTGCCAGTGTCTTGGCAATAACGCGAAGAGAACCCGACAGCATTCGACGCGGTGTCTTCAGCTGGTGGGCTGCAGACGGACGAAGTCCAGAAGGAAGGATATTACCGACATAAATAAAGGCACCATCATGGCCACTGCTGGCTCCTTCGCTCTCATCAGCCAGTCATACCAAACTCATGAAGTTCGAACCCGTGACCTGTTGATTAGAAGTCCAAGGGCTCTAACCCACTGCGCCACGGACGCAACGCTTCGCGCGGAGGCTCTTACAATTTCAGTGACTGTCACCCAGCTGGTGAGCTACCACCGCCAGCTGAATCGCGTCTAGCCCCCATTGCCACAACAATTTTTGTCCAACTAAATCTGTCTTCCTGACTTTTGAGTTGAGCGTCTTTTGATTGGTCAGCCCATCGCATCCTGCCCAATATGCTCCCCTGCATTTCCTATGCGATTTGAGCAGGTGAAATCGCGGTACTAGGTTATGTCGGTTGTAATCTAACCACATACAGATAAGTGGTTTAATACAAATTATAATGTTTTCTCAAAGGTTTGTGGAATGACCATTGGACGATGTCCGTTTAAATGGAAGAGAAGTGCATTTTCCTCTTTAACCTCTTCAGAATAAACCCGCAAGGTTGGACGCATCTCGCTCAAGTCGATCCAAGTGAACCGTAAAACCGATTTCAGGCTCATTCTTTGCTGCCGGCCATAAGTTACACGATATCCCTTAATATTATCCTAACAATGGCTCCACTCTCTTACTTTCGAGTGACTTAGGGATTGCTACGCTACTCTTACCGTAAGAGCAAATCAGGAATGTAAGCGGACTTACTAACTGCGGTCTTCATGGAATAACCGCTAAAACCTAGGACATCGCTATTCGAGGATACGTTTTTCAATCACCGAAGAATCGTCTCTCAACAGAAACATCAATAGCACTGACTTTGAACACCGTTTTAGACGTGTCTGTGACCTAGCTGCTCCACCGATGCGCCAGTACCAGGTTTCACCAAAGTCTTTGGAATAAAGAACAATCGCTGAATCTGAAACTTGTTTGACCCTAAGTCCACTCCTGCAGTCCATATCCGTTTTGATTAAATGAAAGCTGATTCAATACTCTCTTGAATGGGAGGCAAGGTACAGACTGACAAGACGATCGTTCCCAGCTTACTTATGCCTTACGCCTGTTCAATTCATGATCCATTTGGACCTTTCTTTACGCACTTCAACCTCAAGTCAATGACAGATTTCACACGACCATATTAAGAAGGCATTATTACAACCTGGTCGTCACTATAGAAGAACGTGTTATCCTGCGAGTTGAGACCCGCAAAGTTGTGGAGTGAAGTAGCAAGCTTGAGTCAAGTCGATAAACAGTGAGCTTAGCAAAGTTGGTGGGGTGACATAAAGCCCCCGTTTCTGGCGTGTCACATACAGTTTAACATAGTCTATGCTTGATGTAGTAGAGCTGTGGCTGTCTGCTCTCACGATTTTCAGCGCTGCCTTCGCCTATCAAGTACTGAGTAGTCGCGTTTAACAACGTCCATTTGCACTGCAATGCCAATTGATATATCGCTTTTCACTGATTGGCTACTGCCAACCGAAGTCTCAAGTGGATGCACTTCGGCTGTCAATTACTTGTGGAGAGCGCTTGTGGTGACTGCTTGCTGAGCTTCCTGTACGATCTTTAGCCTCTCGCTTTCATTTAGTTAAATTTATCCATCAGCCGACCCTAACTTACGATTTGGTAGCCTTGCCATCATTTCTGTACCTTGATGCATTTCTGCTACACTTTGGGAAGATCAACAACCTAGTTTTCTAAATTTGGTCAGTAGAGAGCTTTTACACTTTTTAGGCAATAACCTAGCAAATATTTTGCTCATCGAATTCCATCCGTTGTAGCAAAGTGCCCTCTGGTTAGCTTTTCCGTCTTATTGGAGCGAGTAGCTATTATATCTAACAGCAAATATAAAATATAAGGTTCCGGTGTTGGCGTGCTTTATTCCATCATAATCTTGTGTGGTCTTTTCCTCTCCATCAGACAAACCAAATGTCCTTTGGTTCAAGACAAAAGCATTTAAATGCAGTCTGACCAATCGGTCTGGGGATCTTGATTTACAGAATGCAGAGGATTTTTCCTTTTAAAGCGTCCTTATAAAGTTACTGGAAAAGTTTATCAGAATTGGACAGCGACGTTTAAACGATTAAACAGTTGTTTCTCTTCGTACCCGTAATTACTTCATCCGTGCCTCAAGAGAATGGCTTAGTCTGGACCGCCTGTCATACTATAAGACCGAAACATTATACACAGAAATCATTTAGATGTCATAAAGTAAAGTGCAATGCGCTGTTGATCAAATTAAGACCTTGAATTCTAGGGGTTACGGATGGGAGCATTGAATAAACGGATATTATTTTATTTAAAAAAAGTTAAATGAAACCAATGGTTTTACCATTTTTAGTATTCACTAGCATTCAATTTTTCGTCATTAAAGTTTCGTCTATTGGATGCCCTACTAACCTACCCCCTCATAGACATACGTCGTAAACCACTCGGCCATCTGAAGTTTGCATTACATTGAGCAGAA
This sequence comes from Schistocephalus solidus, assembly GCA_017591395.1. Taxonomy (NCBI): domain Eukaryota; kingdom Metazoa; phylum Platyhelminthes; class Cestoda; order Diphyllobothriidea; family Diphyllobothriidae; genus Schistocephalus; species Schistocephalus solidus. The sequence goes on along the minus strand of WEDG01010456.1, from coordinate 40,570 downwards.
TTTTTAATTTTGAAAACCAGTTAATGTTGTCAGAATCTCGCTTGTGTCAACTAAAAACCTAGTCAGTCAGCGATGACCGGCAGAATTGAGCTTCGCATTACGTTGGTCAGAACTTGTACAGAGGCTGAGTGTTCCTGGAGGGAGTTCCCTTGACTAATATGTTATCGAGAGATAGGGGGGTGTGTCTGCATCCAGTGGGACTAATTTTGTAGCCACTTTAAGGTGAGTAATAGCAACTTCAGATGAATGCTTTGCCCGAAAGAAAAGACACACATACAGTAGGTGAGCTAACTCATTCAGTGTGCGATCTACCAAAATCCTCTGCTAATTAATTGCGCCTGGTAGTCATCTGGTGGATTCTAGCTTGATTACTTAGGAAATCCTGCCTGGGCAGTCAGCTTTCTGTATCAGAATTGGTGGATTCCATGTGTTGCAGTAGGCTGGGTGGGTAACTTGACCCAAGTGGGATTCAATTCACGACCCACGGTGGGGCCTCGTAGCTAAGTTGGCTAGAGCGTTGGCTGTAATAAAGCCTTCCCCTTGCTAGCGTGGGTTCATAACCCACCGAGGCTGCCGAGTTTTTTCTCAACTGAGTCAAAGGAATTATTTAAATCTGCCAAAATCCTCTATAAAATCTTAATATGAATTCGAATACTCCGTCTTGTATTTGCAGTCTTATAAAGGGTTATTAAAGTAAAAAATGTAGCGAAATATGCTCCAATAAAAAGCGAAAAAGCGAGTTCTTTCAATTTTAGCTGAAAATGCATTACTTATTTATAGGAAAGCCACAAAACCTATAAAACATCTACATTTTAACCTTGACTTAACCTTGGAAAAAGGTAAAGTCCGCATATATTCGTCAGTGAAGTATCTACCTAACATACTTTTTAAAGGGGAAAATTTTTATAAAATGTTTTCTTAATTGATCTTAGGCATATTAATTTTCGACTGTTGTTGTGGGCGTTCATTTTTATCGGCAACGAGTTTTCATGTTTAAGGAAGCCACACCTGTGTGCAAACAACCATCTTAATTAGAACGAATATCCAAAAGCTCACTTCTTCGGTAAATGCTTTTAAGGAATATTTTATTTTGAAGGTTTTACTGAACGATCTAAATCTCTTGCCAATCAATTAAAAACAGTAAAAATCGTGAAATATTAACCGGTATTTTAAGGGCGATCTGAGGGTAATTGTGAGCCAATATCAGAAACACCTATAAGGCAATTTGAAAAAGGGATAATTATCTTAATCTACACAAAATGGTATACTTACGCTATCACCGGGCACTTCTTTTTAAATCTATGCGTCCCAGTTACAGTGATTTTTCACGTTTTCAGAACTTGCCACTTTTTTTAAAATAGTAAGCATTTCTTAACAAAAAGATTATACTTTTCACATTTCCTTCAAGCTTTAAATTCGCTTAAGGTTGCTCAGTAATATTTCAAAGTATTGGTACATTATTTGATGCCGGTTTGCGAGTGACTACCAACGTTTCATAAATTTCAAAATTTTGCAGGAGCTAGGTTACGCACTGTACTAGTAGGCTCTTCTTCGAGTTGAAAAAAATCTTCGCTCATCTTCCCGACCCAGTAAATATTTTTTGGGGAGCAGCAGGGGGTAACTGGGGAAGGCGTAGTCTCTTACATGGAAGATGGAGTTCTTGGGAGACAACTTGCCCATCCAGACCTCTGACAGGAAGTCCTGACAGCAGGGATGGGACATGAAGTGGATGCAGCTTCCACGCGCGGCCAACCGGATGACTGCATTGCTGCCGTAGTCTTCCAGCTGCCGATAGAGCAGCATCTTGGCGCGCGCGCTGTCCTCCGCATAGCACTCCTCCAGCACCTCTTCGGCCTTCTCCTCGAACACTCTACAGCGTAGAAGAGCGGGAGCACAGGGGAGGGAAAAAGAAAAGCACTTAAAACCATCCATATTTTGATCGTCGCAAGCAACACCGTCATCTATTGCGTGTCCCCCCCTCCGGGGGTGGGGGGGGGAGGGGGGGGGGCGCAGTACAGGAGACTTAAGTTGTATTTATCGCACCCTTTGCTCCCTCAAGACAACATACAGACGTCCAGAGGTGGGTTCGAACGCATTGGCACGGGGCTAATCAGTCAATTTACGCGTACCACACACAACCTGCTATCAAGTTCAGATGTACCAGACTACCAAAGGGCATGCTTTCCACTTAGGTCAGATGTGCAGGCATGGAATGCGACCTTTCCTCTACCATAGTGACGGTAGCAAAGTGCATTGCATGCTTCCTACAGGAAAAGAGGTATGGTGTTACGAGGGGGTGGGAGGTATGCGGGTGTCGTAAAAAAGTTCATATGCAGCCTAGGGATGCGTGCATGCATGGGCAGGTAGAGCGAGGTTGTCAAATACCGACATGCACACAGTAGTAATGTCCACATGCGCACTCAATTAGGAACGCGAACACGTGTGTACGCCCTGGTGGGAACAGCAACGGCAGCAGCCCAACGACAGTTCGACCGCCGTAGTCCGACGATGTCCACCGTGTGCTCCACACAAGGGCGGTACAGGAACGGTGACTAGCGCGTGGATTAGTTTTAAGTGATAGTAGACATGCGCTGCAGCAACAGCACACTCTCCTCCTCCCCCACCTGAGCTCGGTGTCATGACAGAGTCAAGAAGACCGGAGGTGGGAGAAGATGCAGGTGGCTGGCGTGACCGGAGCCGCCCCTGGACAGGCCACCTCACCCGGCTCGGATCTGACGGAGTGGGAGTGCCGTAAAGGCCACATTAAAGAAGGATCCATTGCAGCCTGACTCTCAGTCCGCCAGTCAGCCCCGGCATACATAACACAACCTGGGCTGATCATGCGGTCTGACTTATCCCGTCAGTTGGCAACCTTTAAAGCTACAGCTTTTAGCGCACCGTGAAACCTTCAAGCGCGTCAGATTGTTTATAGTGAGGAAAATGCACTGAGCCGTCGACCTCACGCTCTCCCCCACCCCCACACTCAGACCACCGTCCGAGCTGGTCAGTTGTCTGATGCGGAAGTGGGCGCAGCAGCTGGTGACCTCGTCTACGCGTACTAAGTCCACGACCTGCCCCCCCCCAAACACAAGCACCAGGATGTCGCACAACAGGGGGTTGAACGGCTTATATCTCCCACGTGTGAGATAGCCAGAGGTCACGTTAAGAAGGAGCCACCGCAGCCTGAATCTCAGACCAACAGTCAACCACCCCACACAACTCATATTGGACTGACTGCAAGATCTGAGCGCACTTGTCAGTTGGCAATCTTCCAACCGATGGCCCTTTTAACCCCATGATATTTTCAAGCTCAGATCACACATGCAACAGAGGAGCCACATGGAAAAGGAGCCGAGGATCAGACTTACCTCTCAATCAGCTATGCAGACTGAGAGCATGTTTTTTTGTGGTGTTGCGTGTGATCATGTGATGCGCAGAGGCAGATGAGGAGAGATTTAGTGCTATGGTATATCCGGTGGTGTTCTACCGCAGGTTTTCATAGAGGTGCGTGTGAACTAATAGGCCCATGCGGTGTGTGAATGTGCGTGGGCAATGCGGACAGTTGAGTCGAGTGCGGTGGGTATATGCTGGTGCTCCTGGCACTGGTTAACCTTTCGCTATGCGATGGATTCGCAAGTGACTGCGGCGGAAGCGGTGGAGGTAACAGGTGATGAGTATTGGAATGTGATCTCTATGATGGTGTGAGTAATGAAATTGATGCCAGGAGTGAGAGTAGGAGAGTCAGAATTTGACGTAGAAATTTGGAATTGTTGGATTGTTGGTGCATTGCGTTCGAAAATGTCGCAAGCACAATCTAAAAAGAACGCTCAAAATTGGAAACTTTCTTAACTTTTCGTCACCCGTAGCCATGACATATGCGAATATTGACTAATTGGGGTCTTTCCAAGGGGCCACGCTGACGATACATCAGACCGAAACGATGGCGAGAGCAGGGGGTTATTGGGAGTGGGCAATCATAAAAGATGCCACACATGTGGGGGAGGGATGTGGTAGCAATCCTAGGTGCAGGCTCATGTCACGCCAGTCCCCTGCGTCCACTCCCGCATTCGGTCTTCTTGACACTGTCATGGCACCGCGCTCAGCTCGGTGAGGGAGGAGAGAGAGAGTGCGGTATATACTGTGCAAGTCTACAATCAGTATAAAATAATTCCCCCACAAATCTCCCTCCCTGTACCCACCCTGCTGCGGAACACATGGTGGACATCACAACCACCAGCAGTTGAACCGTCATATCGGCTACTACTACTACTTTTTACTACTACTACTACTACTACTACTACTACTACTACTACTACTACTACTACTACTACTACTACTACTACTACTACTACTACTACTACTACTACTAATACTACTACTACTACTACTACTACTGCTACTACTACTACTACTACTACTACTACTACTAATACTACTACTACTAATACTACTACTTCATCGATTGCTTCTGCTAAAACTACAACTAATTCTACTGCTACTACTACCAACACTACCAATATTAATCCAACTACTACTACTACTACTACTACTACTTCTAATTCAAATACTATTTTTGATGCTGATACTAATACTAATTCTTTTATTATTACTATTACTTTATTGCTACTGCTAAAACTTCTGCTACTACTACTAAAACTACTACTTAAACTACTTTTTTTACTAATCTTTCTATTGATACTGCTACAACTAAAACTTATACTACTAATTCTATTGCTACTGTTAAAACTACAACTAATTCCACTGCTACTACTACCAACACTACCACTATTAATCCGATTTCTACTACTACTACTACTACTACTACTACTACTACTACTACTACAACTACTACTACTAATACTACTACTACTTCTACTACTACTACTAGTACTACTTCATGATAATGAACTAAGCACGAGTGGTCGGAATAGTCTTCTCATTCCTTTGAATTGAAAGTTTTTCAATCAAAACATGAAGCATCGGCTTTCACGGAGTACCCTGCATTTATGGGTTTCAAGGTTTCAGTTTTGAATAGGGTTTTCAGGAAATAAAAATCACTGAAGCTCACTGAACTTCGTTAATGGGGTTGGGAGGACATTCTATCAATGGACAGCCAAGAAACCCAAATTTCTACGATAGAGTCTTCAAAAGGAGTCTTCTTACCGCGCATGTGTTTCAAATTCCGACTTCTGAGCCAGATCGGTGGTGGACTCAGACATTTTTCCCAGCAGAACCGTGCAAAACATAGCTCCACCGATTGGTTCCTGGATTGTAAGGCATTTAAGATCCTCTGATGGCTTACCTTTTCATAGGCCCAGAACAGCTGAGCTAGTTTGACTTTGCCCAGGAGAATACACATAAGCATCAGCTCCTTGGCCGGCCGCTCCAAAGTGACTTTGGACATGGCACCGAAGCCTTATAAAGCCGGGAGGAGGAGAAAAGGTAGAAGAGAAAATTCAACTTTTGCATGAAAGTAGGGTGGGGGCCTCATTTTCACAAATTTCACAAGTTTACTTCCGGACTGATTTTAATCGGCTGGTACACTCAATGTGGAAATGAGAAGCGCAGTCGTAAACATTAAACTGGGGGTGCTGGGTCATGACGGCGCTAGATGATGCGCCTGAACTAGAGAAACATTGACTGCGGACGCTTGATACAACGCTGCTCCTCTTGAGAGTGCCTACACGCGCTTTGTAGCAAAATGGTTATTGGCCAATCACAGCTCTCTAAACCGACCAATAATTCGGCGGGCTTTTAAATTTAAGCCAACATTTTTCTCCTTCGTTCACAGGTAAATTCTTGTACACCTAGCGTCCAAATTCCCCTCTTTCCCTTAGGGATCGGGCCTGAAGGTCTTAATGGCTAAGGTATCCTTACAACTTAAGCTGCCGAGGTTACTTTACATGTGATAGCACACTGCCTATGCCAAAGGTAAATGTTCTCTGATGTGTGTAAAGCACATTTGCAAAATCGACTGCTTTAAGTAGTGTGCAACTGTGTTCGCTGATTTTTGATATTTTCCTGAATCCAGTCACAGTCCCTAGAACAAATTGACAAGCATTTTATTTCTTATGCTCATTTTGCAGGAAATGCCTCCGGTTTTGAATTTCATGACGAAGGCGTTGTTAAATGATGAATGGTTCGAAATTGTGGCTAATATTGGGAGACCGACATAATTACTCTGACATTTGCTCTTCGGAAACCTTGGTAACAACTGAGAATACGGGCTATGCTGAGCAGCATTCAATAATTAGTCCAATATTCCAGTGGAGAGTTTGAGAAAGATGTGGGTTCCTTCATCACTTCGGGGACAAACAGTCACATGTACATAACGATCGAAAGTACATGAGATTTTTGCGAATCTGCACATCTCATTTTCCTCTAATGCACTGTACTGAACTGAAAACGCGTATTAACTGAATGTAACAGTTGTTCTATAGCAGTTACTGCAGTGTTCTCACTTAAGTAAACTTCTCAATATCATAGCTTTACTCATGCTCTTTTATCATTTAAAACAACTTTCATCGACAAATTTAGACACCGATATGGAGATTAAATCCAAACCGGTTTCCAAAACTCAAGGAACCCAGCATCTCCTCAGACAGGTAAACATGTGACGGTTGCGAAAGAATAAAGCGGACGATTTGGACGTGGATTGTTCTATTGACGTAACTGCAAAAAATGTCATATACCGGCATTAAAGCTTGAGAATGAAACCGTTACGGATTGGTCGGTATGGGAGACTACATGAAGCAAAGAATCTAGAAAATGACACCATCCAGCCGAAATTAATTATAGAAGTCTGGGCTCATTTTGCTACGTTACGGAGTCTTCTAGAAGGGGTACTAGAAATATGCCACAATGTAAGTAAGTGACGAAGTTCACTGAATGCCCTACGGAGTGGGCGCCGCACCGGTGAATTGCACGTGCATTAATTTATAGTGAAACAGGCTTGCGCAGCATCTACCACACTCTGTTTCACTCCAATGACCAGGCAAAGCCAAGCAGACGGTACGCGGTTGCGTTCTCAGGCTACAAGGCCCGTACAAGCGTGCTCCACTCGACCTGGTCATCACTACATGTATCATGCTACTGTAAGGGCATGGCTCGGACCTCACATCTGTGAGTGATCCATAAAACCAATATGGATAAGAAGTCCTCAAAGCTAAACTTTTCATCCTCCGGAATACTCCCAGGAGGCCTGATTTATCCCGTCAGCTGAAAGCCTTTCGAGCCACGACTGTCAACGCCCCCCGTAATGGATTTAAGTGCCTCAGATTTATAGGCGCTGAAGTGTTCTGGGGATGGATCTCCCGTGTCGGTAGTAATCTCCTTTTCCTCGCTCTCAAAACTCAGTCAAATTTTTGAGCCCTTCAAGCGACCAATAATTGGATTTTGCGATGACTAGACAAAGTAGAAACACAATACGAACGCACAGTAAGCATGCGGAAGGCGGGAGGGAGGCAGGGGCGAGGAGACTTACACGCCAATGTCTCCGGCACACATTGTTCCATTTCTAATGAGGGAAAAAATGAGTAAAAGTTAAAGTGGCAAAATACCGAACATAAAATTTGGCTTCTTCCGTTTGAAGTACGCTGACTATACAATGGGAAGTATGACGTGTTTTTACACAAGCTAAACTAGGCAACGGAAATTTGTTTAAGGAAATTATACATCGAAGGTTTAAAACCTGCTTTGACGAGGACAATCATACAAGATCGGACACCACCAGCTTTAGTAGTATTCGAGATGACAGGCAGCAGAGAGTAATTTGAGATATTCTCTGCCCAGATTAATTCGTGCTAGTGTAAGTGAGAGTCATTATGTTCAACGCACAGAGAACTTTGAATGTTCGACCAGAAGAGATATTATAACTTAAAAATAACCTTTTAAATTTGCTTTGCTTTAGTAAGCTTACATCCTAATCATAATTCCCTTTCCTAAGTTAAAAAGGCAAACATTTGGTAGATCCAGCCCTAGGTCAGCGTAGGCCTTCCTTTTGTATTAGTATGCCCAACCGAACAGAACTCAAGTGTGGTAAGATTATGAGTAGAGTCTGGCAATGGGTTTGATCTGCATGAAGCCTCTTCGGCAAGCCAACTCTTTGAGCATCTTATAAACCTGATCTCCCCTGGACTTGGTTAATCTGGAGTTTCTGCATGTTAATCTTTCGAATTCCTACCTTTGCAATCACTAGTTGGTAAACAATTTTAATAAAAGTTACCAATTATACAGTAAGATCCCAAATATTTACATTTCTATGTCTGTAGCTTTACGAGTCAGCGTTTTTTTCTTGGGACATCACACTTAAAATTTGCGGGTCAAGCAGATGTAATTTGTTGATTTTTTTGTTACCGATAAGATTAATCTAGAATTTTTAACGTTAATATGTTAAGAATAATAATTATCAATGATAATTTCATAAAAATTATGCTATAATTACTGTATTCAAAGATTGATATTGCATTATCAATTAAAAACAGAGTTCACGCGCAATTTGATTTATTTACATTTCTAACATCCTCTGACGGAGACTACAACCTATCTATACTTTAAAAACTGTCAAATTAAGACTCTACTTATGTTTATCGTATTCATAATTTTAATATGAAACACAAGCACTAGGACCATTTACACTAGTGTTTATATTTATAGGCACTACAACGTCCGAGAGAAGACGTGGGTGGGCCTAAGGTGGCTGACGGTAGACGTTCACGTAGGTACACTTTGTATGGAATATTACTAGACGTACTTTACGGTACAGAACTATATATGTTTCCTTTTACCTGCGCAATTTTAAAGGATAATGCAAAGCATAAAATTATTTTTTAAACGACCTTTACTTGTCTTGAGAATATATTTAGCGTACAACATATGAGGATAAGTGTTTGCAGGCCATTGTTAATTGCCTCTCCCTAATTCGCGCATTTAAATAATTTCCGAGCAGCCTGGGAACAAAATAGTCATGAAGTTTGGAGTATTACGGTAATGCGTAAGGGAGAATGTGTGGGGACGTACTTCAAGACGACTGGTACAAATTCGCTAGGTTTTAAGCTGGGGAGATGTTCTGATTATTTGCAATGAAAGTCACTGAACCGTATTGGGGAGTATTGCGTTAAAAACGAGATGTGCATATGCTTGGACGATCCGGGTTAGAGAGGATTTTAATACGCTGACAAATCGCAGTCCGACGTAAGGGGTCGTTCAAATGCTGCAAAACTTTGGCTTAATCATGGCTCAGATACCAGGGCCTGTTATTCGGCTATATTATGCCACCGCAGGGCTTATGGACACATAGTGAAACCGCAAACGTTTTCTATCAAACATATTTCAATGATAATGCCTAAAATGCATTGGGAGATAGAATGCAACGTACAGAGCCATTCACAAAAGCAGCAGCAGGCAACAAAGCCCCATGACTCCAATTCTAAACGCATAATGTAGGCTGAATAGGCTGGCTGCTACTTCGAGGAGGGATTGCTTTGGTTAGCATATGGGAAAAGGAACCACTCTCCAGGTAAGACAGAGGACCTCACACTGAATTCCAGGGAGATTATGAGTAGAGTTCATGTGAGATTTAAGATTGAGTTAAAAATTAGCGTTAGCGTTAGGGTTAGGACATGGGTGTAGGTGTAACTCCTTCAAGTTAGCACAATGCAACTTCTAACACGGAGTGGGGTTCGATTCTCTTGTCTCGCCCTGCTTAGCACTGGGTCAGTCCCAAAACATCTACCGGCACACCGACCTGCCCTCAAGTTACCAGGTTGTGCGTTATTACCCTTTCAGAAGCGAAAATGTACGAACTGCGGTAATGCCAGTGTGCTTAATATTGAGATCAAACACTGACGATGACGAAGTTTCTCACGAGACGGGAAGGTTGATAGCCAGATTTTGCGGAGTTGGTAGAATTAGAAAGTCCCCGACTACCTGATGATTCCTCATAACGACGAGTACCTGCGCCTGCTATCACACAAATTAAACTCGGAAAAGCAATACCCGAGGTGGAAAAGAATGCACCTAACTAACTCTGAAAGTCGTTGGAATTATGTTTGATTTTGATATTTAGTTTTTCCAACTCGCCCATAAGGTCGGACAATCAATGCACAGATCTTAGGCACATCTACTTCACACTTTTGAAGTTTCTTGAATCAAGATAGTAAAACAGCGCCAAGCGTAATGTTCTAAAATGACCCCATGCATTAAATGGAATCTTGGAACAAAATGTATAACTTTGGGACATATCACCCATAAAATTTTCAGATTCTGTTATCTACGGCACCTAGTCCTTTTGTTACGACGGTCATTTTAAAATAACAGTCTACTAATCAAGATGTCAAATTTTGGCATTCCTAACACCAAATATTGAAGCTTCCAAAATGAATGATAAGGCTTGTAATCCTCGGCTTTTTGAGCCTGGAACCGAATTTTGACTGACTGACGAGAAAAAACAAGTCCGAAATACCATTATCTGCCCTGATAGATTCCAGCGCAACGGTCTATTAACAATGAGGACTATACGTTGAAGTACCTTGAGGATGGATTCCCCGGAGTCACTCCCACCTTGTCTTTTCTTTTCCAAAGCATCAGTCTTTTATCCGAGCCACTGAGCCATCTGATACGTAGATTTGGTGGAAGTGGCTGACTAAACTGCAGGGGCCTCTCTACGCGTGCCACACACTGCCTGGTCCTTCACACACTACACGAGGTTTTCAAAAAGGGTATGGGTGGCTCAAACTTAACCTTTGTGAGAGTGCGATAGAAGTTACATTAAGAAGGAACCATTGAGCCCGAATAACAGTCAACTCATTGGTCACTTCCCACACAAAAGCACACGCATGGCCATTTGCAAGATGTAAATTGTATCATCATTTGGCAGCCTCCCGAACCATGGATTTTAATGCATCGGGATAGCCTACCCTATGGAACACTGCTGGATGAGAGAAAAGTAATAAGTGTGACATGTTTAGGTCTAATTTTACTCACTGAATCCAATGTTAATGCCCGTCAGGCGCTCGTAGAGACTGCGTTTGCCTTGGGCTAGTCGATGTCTGCGCTTTCGCTCCTTCTCCTCTGCCCGTTCTGCCTCGTATCTTTTTACCGCCGCCGAGATGACACGAACCCGTTCCTCAGAGGTCAGCTTCATTGCCTCCAGTCGATGATGGCCCCGATGCTTACCCGCAAAGCTGGTCTTTCGGAGGCCATTTATGGTACTCATTGTGGACTCTCTTGGCAGCTCTAGACGAGTCATGATTTGCTTTCGGAGCCGCTACAAACTAAGAAGAGGCAAGGAGGTAAGCGAAGGTAAATTATGGAAAGTATGTGGTCTGTACACCTTATTGCACTTTAATTCTATCGATTTTTGCATATAATGTGACGTGCATGCAGATAAATTAATCTGGGAAGATTTTTCCCCAGTTCGATGAAAGAGCATATATATTACATTTCAGAGTATTGATAGCCTTTGAGGAGGGGTTAATGTAACCAACTTGACATTTTACGAGTAGAAAGTCGTTGTTACGGCGGGCTTCTTCCCTTCACATACACGCACATCTATATTATAGACTGAAAGACGTTACCAACAAAGACAAGGGAGAAAGAAATGGCCATTTCTGGCATCAACCACCCAAACCCAACCCCAGCTGTTGAAGAGCCTGAGGCTCGAACCCGCGACACACTAGTCAGAACTCCAACGCCCTAACTATTGAGTCAAGGGCTCATTGTCCTTTTAATATATCTGATTAATATACCGATCGGCCAGCTGGGCATGCAAACCATGTCATCTTTATAACATAGATACAAATATTGTTGTCTGCGCTGGGCAGAGGATGTCTCACCCACAGAATTCGGTGAGGCTAACATTTTGCTTCCCGGTGGTGATGGAAGACTCGACTGGCAACCGCCCCCCAAGAACTGGTTAGAATGGTGTGTGTGGGTGTCGGCGCAACGAGCTGCCCACTCCGTAATCGGTGTTGAGACTTTGCCTGGGCAAAAAAGTTAGGCACATGGAGAAGGTTCGGATGACTACTGTTCCTGGTGCCAATGTCAGCAAGCCAAATAGACCGAAAGCTCACACTTGGATGAAGAAATCTGGCCATCAACAATACAACTGCAGGCCATCATTGCACAACATGCAACCAAGTGCAACGAGCGTGGTAACCGATAATCTTAACAAGCACGTTGAGCCAAAACAGTTACATGGCAATTGCATACTGCAGCATCTGGTCAGTCAGAAAATTATACCACCATGTGCAACTATCTGCAATGCATTCGGCAGTTGCTAATTGTGATTGGCATGTAGTCACCTAGCAACTGCATCGTATAAACGCTGTAAAACCAGGGTAATCCTTTACTCATATCTGACTATGTCTCTGATGGGGAATTCAAGTGAGAATCCAAAATGTCAGGCCAATAAAGCTCGTGTTCTAGTGATAATGTACCCTTCTTCACAAATACTTCCTGGAACTCGCCACTTCGATTCTACTAGCAGAGATGCTTATGTTGCTGTTGGCTCTATCATACTCCCCTCTCAGACAGCAGTGATCTCAAATGCTCAGAGGGGACACCAATAGTGCGTGAATTATGCAGCGCCTTTAGGAGGAGACGATGCGACAGCTGGAACAAAAACTTTGTTTGTCCTGAAGTTTTGGATATTCACTCGAAGTCTAATAATGGGTTTGTGCGAGAATTTAAAATGCCAGGCCAAGAAACTTCTTGTTCCATTGATCGCATCTTCTTCTTCTTAATCATCATCATCATCATAACCATCATCATCATCATCATCATCATCATCATCATCATCATCATCATCATCATCATCATCCCATCATCATCATCATCATCATCATCATCATCATAATCATCATCATAATCATCATCATCATCATCATCATCATCATCATCATCATCATCATCATCATCATCATCATCATCATCATCATCATCATCATCATCATCATCATCATCATCATCATCATCATCATCATCATCATCATCATCATCATCATCATCATCATCATCATCATCATCATCATCATCATCATCATCATCATCATCATCATCATCATCATCATCATCATCATCATCATCATCATCATCATCATCATCATCATCATCATCATCATCATCATCATCATCATCATCATCATCATCATCATCATCATCATCATCATCATCATCATCATCATCATCATCATCATCATCATCATCATCATCATCATCATCATCATCATCATCATCATCATCATCATCATCATCATCATCATCATCATCATCATCATCATCATCATCATCATCATCATCATCATCATCATCATCATCATCATCATCATCATCATCATCATCATCATCATCATCATCATCATCATCATCATCATCATCATCATCATCATCATCATCACTCATCATCATCATCATCATCATCACACATCATCATCATCATCATCATCATCATCATCATCATCAATACCATCATCATCATCATCATCATCATCATCATCATCATCATCATCATCATCATCATCATCATCATCATCATCATCATCATCATCATCATCATCATCATCATCATCATCATCATCATCATCATCATCATCATCATCATCATCATCATCATCATCATCATCATCATCATCATCATCATCATCATCATCATCATCATCATCATCATCATCATCATCATCATCAGCATCATCATCATCATCATCATCATCATCATCATCATCATCATCATCATCATCATCATCATCATCATCATCATCATCATCATCATCATCATCATCATCATCATCATCATCATCATCATCATCATCATCATCATCTCATCATCATCATCATCATCATCATCATCATCATCATCATCATCATCATCATCATCATCATCATCATCATCATCATCACCATCATCATCATCATCATCATCATCATCATCATCATCATCACCATCATCATCATCATCATCATCATCACCATCATCATCATCAATGTCATCATCATCATCATCATCATCATCATCACATCATCATCCCATCATCATCACTCATCATCATCATCATCATCACCATCATCATCATCATCATCATCATCATCATCATCATCATCATCATCATCATCATCATCATCATCACCATCATCATCATCTCACTCATCATCATCATCATCATCATCATCATCATCATCATCATCATCATCACCATCACATCATCACCATCATCATCATCATCATCATCATCATCACCACACACACATCACACGCACACCACACCACATCATACCACACCACACCACACCACACCATTACCTCCCCGTCCTCCTGAATTGCTTCCTGGAACTCGTCTGTTCGCTTCTAGCAGTAATAAGCGTCCTGTTACTGGGACATACAACATACAGCGCGATTCAACCCTTTGGAATTACCTCACATATCACTCTCTCTCTCTCTGTCTCTTTCTCTCTGCTACCAGCACACTTATCTATAACCCCGAAAGAGAATAAAGGAACTTCATTCTTTGATGAACGCTTACCGATTACTAACAGAACTCACTCGTTCCGTTCCGCCTTGAGGCTCACTCTTGAGTCCCGCCTGCAGCTGCACAGAGTAGAAAAGGCAGCTGCGTATTGCCGATAAAGGCAAGGGAGTCTGGAATGTCCATTGCTGGCTTATTTGCCCTCGTACGCCGGTCATACCCAAACCCAGGTGGCGCAGCATCGGGGATGACACCCGCAACCCGTTGATCAACGCTCTGACCATTGGCGTCAGAAAACTGGTTGTCGCTGACCAGATAAATTTCCTTGTCGATTTGATTGCCCCTCGGCAATCGAATTCTCTACTAGCACATTTTGGAAAAATGGGTGTTTTCTGTCCCTTGACGTTTTTTTGAGGCCTATAAAAGGTTAAAATTAGGGGGCATTTCGCATCCTATGGACCTAGTTCGTTATTTGCGAGTCAATTTTTGCCAGCCGTTTACTTATTTATGTTCCTTTCAGATAAAATCAGACTTCTAAATCCATGAATGGAGCTAATTATATGTTTACTTTCGATTTTTAAACCTTTTATCTAATCCGAACGCCTAT
Organism: Schistocephalus solidus; assembly: GCA_017591395.1. Lineage (NCBI taxonomy): Eukaryota > Metazoa > Platyhelminthes > Cestoda > Diphyllobothriidea > Diphyllobothriidae > Schistocephalus > Schistocephalus solidus. The sequence goes on along the minus strand of WEDG01010456.1, from coordinate 25,504 downwards.
CCTTTTTACTTGCTAGTGTAAATGAGCAAGTACAACTTTGGTTCAATCTCCTTCTGGGGATTTACTTTGGGGAAAAATGTGAACGTTTTTTTTCACGCTGTCATCATCGTTGGTCATGCCTGCAGGTGCCTGCTACGTTAAGCCCCAGCCATTTGTAGAAAACAACGATCAGGAGGAATGTCTGCCTCAATTAATGTAAACCTGTCGATTGCACAGCATCCAGATAACGCAATTAATGCGTCTAAACCTCCTGGACAATTCCTACGCCAGTGAGCTTCCTTCGGTGAGCGTTCATCAGAGAATGCAAGTCAATATTCCCGATCTAAACCGGTAAGGTGACGAGTTTGTGGCCCAATGGTCATAGCGTTGGACTTCTGATCATCGGGTCGCGGGTTCAATCGTCGGGTGGTGCACCACCTGAGGTTGGGTTGACTGGCTGAAGACGGCTAATAAGCCAGAAATGGCCATTCCAGTCTCCCTTGTTTTTGCCGGCAATACTCAGCTGAATAATGGAACTGATGATGGGACGTTTTGACACAATTTCTCGTCCTGGAAAAGCATTGAAAATGACGGTCGAGATAACCAGAGGTAATGGTGTCCAAGGAAATGCCCAAGGCATCCGATGAATCCCACCACCAGTGCCTTCTAAAACTGAGCTCTCCGCCACCACCCTACAGTCATAGAAACAGAAAAAAGCCCAGGTTACAGTTCGTTGCGGGTGCATAAGCACCTGGTCTCTGGACCTTATTGTCATCCTCGCTGTAGGGACTTCAGTCTTCAGGGTTGAGGAACCCCAATTTACCAGGCTAAAGGGGCCCAGTCAACGTGAACAGCTGTTTTCGATTAGTACATATAGGCAGACTGGTCAGCTCATTTTACAAAATTTTGGGGTATGTACTAAACCTGTTCACCGTAACTTCCAGTCGGGTTGGAGCGACAACTGTGCGAGACTGGCTTCCGCGTCTTTCTGCATAATTTTTGCATCCACTCTTTCCCCGCTCCCTTTCCTCTTTTTTTATTTTAGCAACACCAGCCACATTCCCATCCCTTGAGGAGAATAATAGGATTGGTATGAGACGTTTTCACAGTGGCACATTAGAGGTCATGGGGAACAGCCGTCAATAATAGGAAATGTCTACTCTTCTCCTGCAAGCAGGATGAATCAGTACAGGCCAGGGCTCTGGGACTGATAATACCCGAATTCAGATGATATGCCGTCGACCGACAGTGTCCTCTCGAGATCGTTGCTCGATAATCACCAGCCTCAAGCTCAATCTTCGTGCGTGTGGCAGCCACCATTTGGGGCGTCATTGACAAATGACGGCAAAGGAATCAGCAATGGTCACTCCAGTGACCATTGCTGATAACTGTAAAGATGGAATTAAAGTTTCTCAATTTTCTCTAGTAGCTCAGATTACTAGCGCCAATAACCGACACTCCTTCATATCTACCAATCAAGCCCGGAAGTCCATCAAAACTGTACTGATAATCCTATTGGATCTATTCGATTTACAATGTATGATTTACGCATACCCATTGGTCTATTCTATGTAAACCTATCAAATCGTCTATAAAAAAATGACATAAATACCGAGGTGAATTGAGGCTCATCACTTTGGACCGGAGACCGCTCTCTGACGCTTCCTCCAGCTATCACCATTCCTTCCCCTACGGACCTCCCAAAGATCTCCCCAGTACAGCCAATTCACACCAAAGGATCCTCGCAGGACCAAGCCCCAATAGAATACCAATTTTTAGTTACATATAATCCTTAAACTCTTCGCCTTACCAACTGTCTTGTTCTTACTTGGGCGTCATTAATTTGGATTCGTTGCGTATCTAATACGGGTCCATTACATAACATCCCAATCGCTCAGGTGGGTTGTCTGCAGCCAGTCTTGTGATTGGCTGACTCCTGTCAGCCAATCACAAGACTGATGGGCGGCAGGGGCGGGGATGTGCAGTAAGGCTAGGCACATTCAACCAGTCACATCACTAGACCCAAAGAAGCCAGCACATCGGCACTGCTAGAACAAGGTTAGACAAAGACCGATACATTGTTATTAGGGAACTTGGCACTGCCGATCAAGCTTCTCGATTATTGACTGCCAAGAGACATGCAACCGCCTGTGGGAGTTTTGGGTTCCCTCATTCCAAAACAAATCAGAAATTCTAATTTCCAATCTGCAATCGGGACAGGCCTCCGAGTAACCCTACTATTTGATTTACCTAATACCGTCAAGACTGAATTTTAAAGGAATTAGAGAACTATTTTCCCTCAGCGCCTGGTAAACTGGGGGCCTATCAATACGTCAGTTTACTTATTTGTCTCTCAAATGCCATGCACTCTGCAGTTGACGTGAACTTTGGTAATCTTACTGGTCCAAGATAATTACAAAATTGTAAGAAATATAATGAAATTAAAAAAAAACGAGTGAATGGACACCAGATGCTGTATTAAACTCAATTTTCAATCGAACAGTAAAATTACAGTTATAACTGAGGATAGGCCCTAACGGAATTTTAAATCACTTAAGAGAGAAAACCTTGCAATCAAAAAATTGCTGTTAAAGCATATTCTGTTGTGTTTTTTTTTAAAAAACCATGTTTACCTGTGACTACAGTTTGCTTGCTTTCCACTGATGACACCTTTCTTGATGAATCCGAAGACTCCCCACTGGGCGGACTACCAGTAGCCTCGCAGGACTGTTCCGACAGTGATCTCTGAAATGTCTGATTTACTTCACCACTGATTGAGGAGTCCGCCTTAAGACGTGGCTGTCGCCGACGTGGTGGCGTACTTTCGAGTTCTGGTTCCTCCAGGGCCACCGGGGCCATGGACCAGATGCTGCGGTCCCCAGGACCAATCGATCCGTTGGCAATACGACGCACGGCACAGCGTCCAACTCGTCCACTGCCCAAGGTCAGCTGACGCCCGTTAGCGGTCAGGTTTGGAGGGGCCCCATTGAGGCCATTTGCCGTCGCCGGTTGTCCGTTTCCCGTCTCCACGGGAATGGGCCGGACCACGCCACGTCGTCTGCCGGCCTGCAGGACGAAACTTCTGCTGGAGCGTTGTGTTTGTGTCGGCTGTTTCAGCATACCCTCGTGTTTGATCAGACTCTTTCGTGGCTCAGCCAGAGTCTCGCTAGGCGCAGGCATACTCGCTTCTTCCGCTGGAGGCATGTCAGAACCGAGGGAGACAGCAACCGTTGGTTCAGCGCTGAACGAGGCGAACCCGGAGGATCGCTTTGACCAGGCTGAATATAGATGAAAAGGGGAGGGGGGGGGATAAAGGAGGTCAGTTCCTTCGTTATCCAGAGAAGGATAACGTGGGTGAGCTCCATCGACCAGTATTAATATTTTCAATCGAAGCTGGCAAGAAAACGCGCCCGTGGCACATTCGGATATAGCGTTTGGACTTCTAGTCCAGGGGCCACGGGTTAGAGCCTCAGGTGGTGCTGATAAGGGCTAATAAGCTAGAAATGTCCATTCCGTCTCCCTTCGTTTTAAGTAGCATTATTCTGCCAATGGCAACAGTGCCTACCCTTCAAAGGGTATGGACATTTTACAGTAAATCACTTGATCAATTTTGTTGACCCAACCACCTGGAGAATGTTTGAGTCGACTAAAATTCAAAATCCACGAGGGACGGCTAGCATCGGATCGAGCCGTATGGGCCCATGTAGATGCAGTTCAATATCACCTGTGGTTTGGACTGAACACAGCTGGCTTAGAGGAAGCTGGACAGGCCTTCCTTTATCATGTTGCCGAGAGGTATCCGGTGCAGCGATATCCCAGTCGGTGAAATGCAGCGACTGTTCTTCACAGTCAAAGATTATTGATCAGTTTCGATCAATATACTGCACATAAGCAAATTCCTGCGAGACTCCAAGCATCGCTAAAGTTATATCCGAAAGCTGAGGCGTTTTTACTCCGAACATCATGGGGCAGGAAGGACATTTTAAGCAAGAAAGTAAATGGACCATTAACACTTTAATAACCATTGATGGCAGTGCCTTCAAACTGCAGCTAGCAGTGATTCATAATGTGGAGATAACAAGCTGAAGCTAGAAGTAGCACCCAAAAAGAACATGCGGATGGGCTGTCCGACCCAATGTCCAACTCTCGACTTTTATGCACAAGCACCGCGTAACCCCAGCCAAAGAGGCGCTACCAACGAACAAAGCATCGTAAACAGGATTGAAAAACTATACTCAAAAAAGGAATGATGTCTAGACTCCTAGTCAATTGGAAGCCAAAGGACGATGCAAAGCGACAAAACAGTTGGGTACACGATTTCGTCGATGCAAAGGCTCACCCATATGTAAGTAATTTACTGTAGGCAAAACAGTAAGGATAGGTTATTTAAGCCAACTGGTGGTAATTTAAGATAGCTAGTTGCTATTTATTTTTTAGAAGGTCTGGTTTGGTTTATGATTTAATAGCTAAGGTAAGTAATACTCTTTCTGTTAACAACTACTTTATGCTTATTTTTTTGTCGTCACTCGCAGTTTAGTTGCTATGTATAGGCTTAGGAGAAAACTTGGGGAACTTTGTCTTCTTTTATGTTTTCTTGCACACATTTCACTGCTTGTCCGCGGTGAGGCCCCACCCGTAAAACCCTCATAGCCACATTTCCCGTTTTACACGATGCTGGGCTTGGTGACGGCTTAGATGGCTAACCTAACCTATCGTTGCTGATAAAACAAATAAAGTTGTACTATCTAAGCATCTTCAAGGTATTGAATCGAACGCAAGTCCACAAACGAACGATTTTTTGTTGCGAAGAAAGAGCGCAACCAGCTATGGATAATGCTTGCATAGAACGCCTAAATTGTCAACAGCGACCATGTCGAAACTCAAGACGATGGCTCAGGAGGAAGGGAACCAAAACAGAAAGTCGTTCCGAAAAGCAAAATGTGGGTTGTTAGGTCAATCCGACGTCCAGCAAGTAATTTGTATGTTAAGGCACCGAGCACAGAACGATATACAGGGCCCTTATGCATAAACGATGCAAAGTGCTCTCGGCCCGAAATAAGATAATAAGGAAACTGGCGGAATTCCGAACTGGTAACAACAGGCAAGCACGAATCCGAAGGGGCACCCCTCCAAAAGCGACCAAACAGCAAGTGCTCCATCAGGCCCACAAAGGTTCAACCACGCCTACTTAAAAAATAAGTAGGTAGTCCTGGAGATTAAGCCCAGCATGGTTACATGTCTTTTACTTGTCTATTTTTCCAAAGAAGATCCGATATGTTGAAAATGAGAGAATTGGTGTCTAAACACTTAACTCAAACGTTAGAGCGTCGAAGGTTTTGCCTGAGAAACATATTGAGGTCAATTTACTCTCGTCTCATAGAAGAACACGCAAGGACGCGCGCACTTTACAAAGACAATATTTGGCATTAAAATTTTCGGATAAAAGTCAACGTTGAATTTCAATCAAATTTGTGAGCACTTTGACTGACAAACTTACTAAGTGACATACTTTACGTGAAAAGGGCATTTTCTGGAATGTGCTAGACGAAAAAATAAAATACACAACTACTTAAGTGCTTGTTAGTATCATCTAAATTTCACAGTTAGGCTTCTATAGTTAGGCCATATAGTGCCCGTCTGCCAATTAATCACACGCTCATTTTTGAGAGTTATCCATGTTACTTCTTCGAAGTTGAACTCGCATGCTTCAGGATTGTTGGTTAAGTAGCACATACACAGTGATTCGTAACTACGTCTGATGGGGACTTACGATTGCCAGTAATCAAGACTTCCTTCGCCTCAGCGTCGTATCTTGTGATGGCTCGCTTGATAACTTCTCGGAAGCGTTTCGACAGATAGTAGGGTCGGTAGAACTCGCCCAGCAGTTGTCGTAAAACGCGACCAATGTCACGAAGCATTACCTGTCAGCCGCAAAAAGGAAACAATAGGATAAGTCAACATAAAGTTTCGTTATTACCTAGCACCTTAATTGTCCTAAATTTACTAGAAACAAGTGAAGATCAGAACCTCCTTAATCTATCAATAAAAAAGTAAAACGGAATGCGTTACGTTTTATCTTTACATGTTTGCAGTATTGTTTACATTTGTTACCTGCCTGTAAGAATTGAAGTAGTTTAATGTATTATATCTGCCTTAAAAAAATAGTGCAAGTATAACAAGGTTATGTGAAGTTAAAAGAGTGTCCACTAGGCTGGACCTTAGATGCTTGAATGAGCGTGGGTCCGAGTTTCACGGGCATAGAACTGGGCTTTATTGCTATTGGTTTCGGTTAGCAACTCTCATCTTCCCAGTCTGAGATTGCGGTACAACTGGACTGTGATGGAAAATGAACCTTAAATAATCACACCAGCTGCCCTTACCTTGGGCCCCTATATTCTGATGGGCATAATTTTCGTTACCCAGCTAAAACACTTCATGCTAAAGGAAGCGTAGATGAGTTAAATTGCTGTATACTTGCTACTTACTACTTTAGATAGCTTGATATAATCTAAAAATGCTCCCCGATTGCATTGGGCATTTTCAGTATAACTACATTTCCCACCACTATCGTATCAGATAATCATGGGACCAGTACTCATGACCTTCCACTGGCCAGATTAAACAACCCGAAGTTATGGTAGGCGGTTCATTCTGCGCCACGCGGTTCTTCCTTATTCTTAGCATATGCTTCAGACAGTCTTCTTCCCGGTGCAGTAAGCCGTCAGACAGTATGACACGGAGTTCGTATTACTAATAAATCTTCTTATCGCCTCCGGCGGACAAGACTGAACAGGGAGACCTCACAGCCTATTATACTGTCTGGATGTTTACTGGTAGAAAACCTTCTAAGGCTACCATAATTTGAATTGTGACGGAACATAGGATGTGACGTATAACTGCGCACTCTGGTCCACAGGAAGCAACTGGTATGATTGAACTAGGAGTGAAATGCATGCTGGCCTCACCTTGACCTAAAATACGACAATGGTGGGAACGGCCTGCAATAATCGGGAAACAGTTTTGTTAACTTACGTCAAGCTATTTAAATGACGTATGAAAAAATCAGTTATATTTTCACACTTAATTTCCTAGAAAGTTAGTGCGCCAACTTGGAGCAACTCATTCGGAATATTTCGGAATTCCATCTGCTTCACCTAGCTAACCGCTTAGTATTCATGAAATTCCAACAGCCAGTCAGAAGTATACGCATATTTCAACTTTCGGTTTGAGCCTATATAGCTTCGTTCCGGATAAGTTACTCCAAGTTAACACATTATTTTCTGAGGACAATAAAATGCTTAAATGTCAAAAACTAGTGTATCTCCCAGAAAGCACCTGGGGAACGCTAGGGGACACACTGATGAGCCGAAGCTTCCGCAGCTGTATCATACAGTGACAGAGTAACGGTGAAACGCATGCCTGGGCTTTAAGCTGATGTCTGTGCTGTCAATATGGTAGAAGCTGTATATAAGCCCCTCATACCACGCCGGACAACTGCAAAGTGAAGGTCAGTGTGGTGTCTCAGGTGGTTGTTGCTGGAGCCGGGTTCCTTATTCGGATGTACCTGCCCAGCCAACAACGGTAAATTCGCCAACAGTTGTTATTCTAGTGTCCCCTCCTGTGCGGGTAACACTTCGAGATAAAAGGCAGAATAATGCTTATAGGTGCTGCGAACTCTCCCTTACAGACCTCGCAGTTGGAATGCATTGTCACCGCAATGTTCAAACATTTGTAGGGCCTGAAGCGAGGATAAATCATTTGCCTCGGTCACATACGCCGCGCTAGGAATGGTATGATCATGGCTCCTAAGAAGTTAGAAAAAGTGCACATTCAATCTCGTGGATAGCCAATCACAGATGTCCAGAATCACCCAATCAACTCACTTAACCGATTCTGATTGAGTCTCACAGGATACGTATTAATTCACGCCTATATCACCCTAGCGGACAAACAGACGCACGAGCCCAGGGCCGACTGCGCGTGGGGGGGCACTGACAACCACCGAGGTTCCACACAGAACACACGCCTCCTATTGGTGTCTTTCTCCTCCAACTCCTTCCAAACCGAACTGTGCCATGGCTGGTATGGTGGGAGTAACGGAACATCTAAGACCCTTTCCACTACACACTTGTCTTTTGCCTTATTTAGGGCAATTACTGCAGGAATTTGCACGAAGTTGCAGCGGTAGTTCGGATAAAATATGACCCCAGTGGCGGGGGTGGCGGTGGGGGATGGGGGATTGTAATTTTTTAGTATGAATATGAGCTTACCCAGTCCATTTTGTAGATACGACAGCTCTCCCATAAATGTTGGATCAACTCCGTTTTAGATTCCTACAATGAAATAAAAGCATCTAACAGAGAATTAATTTACCATATGATAAATATAATAGGTCAACGTGACTGTGACACACAAACTGACGAAGTGAGGTCCTTTGAGAGTCTAAAAGAACACAAAAAACGGAACCACGAGGCAGCCGTAGGGTAAGGTTGCAGCATGGATGGGTCCCTCGATACTCAGTAGATCAGTCGCATGTCATCAGCGATAGTGGTTGTTGGGGGATGACTGTTCGGCTCTACCTACCGTTGTTCGTGAGATCGTGGACTGTGGACAATAATCCATCGTTAGATGATTGGCAGTCGGGTTGTGTATTTTTTGAGAGACTCTAGAAACACGCCATTTCAGTTGAAAAAGCACAACGCCATGACAGCAGAGTCTTCCTCATCATAAGTCAGCCATGACCATCTACATGTAATGAGTGATAACAGTTCGAACGTCTTGCTTTATAGCGAGGGCCATAGAAAGGCCATAGAGTTGAGCAAACCAATCTGCTTTTCCTGATAATAAGGAAGGTATCATCGCGAATGTTATAAATGGCTATTTTGCTGCGATTGGCCGAATTTGCCATCTTCATGCAGTTCAGTACTGGTTTGAATGCATATGTAATCCACACACTCAAGTCCTTGGGACTGTCAGCTGATTGCAATGGTACCGTTTAGAAAGTAAGTCGACGAGCTGGAGATTTTACAGCTGCCAATTCGACGCAATGCGCACATTCTATCTTTGAAAAGCATAAGCAAACGGGTTGATCATTCCTCAAGCTTGTTCAAGTTTTTCTGTAAGTTTTTTTCTTCCACCGCATTTGAACAGAATTCCACAATTTAATGTCTTCAGCGAAAAGGGTGATATTACGGCCTAGGTCCCTGACAAAGCTTTGATAAAAAGGAATAATGTGGGGCCTTAAACTGAGTCCTGTGCAATACCAATAATCACAGTTACCTCCGAGGACTGGTGCCGCCCGTCCAGTCAAAAATGCTACATTTATAGAACGAGGCTTCCGCAAACGCTTAGGCTGCGGAGGTTGTGCAGGATGCGTTGATGAGAAACGCTGTCGAAGGTCCTTTTAAAGTTAAAATGCACCATATTGCCTTCGTCTCGGGCGTTTTTCCAACTTTCAATGGAGAGGAGCAGGTTTCGTAAGTCAGGACCTACCATTGCGAAAGCTACTTCAGTCATCGGAGAGGAGGCTTTTCCGCTCAAAAAACTATATAAACCCCTTCTAAACCTATTTCCGCTATGATTTTATTTAAAATTGAGGCAATATTCACCGGTCTGTAGTTATTTGCCGACGTTCGACTTCGAATCTTGGAAGGCGGAGTGATCTTTCAGGACTTCCAACCAGAGGGTAGGCACACAGTTATCGTTAGGGCTAGAAGGTTTGACTATTTCAGAATGCAGTTCCTTCAGCAGCTTGACCGGAACTTCATCGGGGCCTGGGCAAACCTTCCCTTTGGGGAATAGGACGGTTTCCACGGTAGGTATTTTTTTATAGTTACAAGCTGGTGGGACAAAGTTGGGTTTTTTTTGTAAAGACTGACTGTAAGAACTCCGAGAAATGCTCAGTTTTATGTTTGAGCTCTGAAAGTTCCTCACTTTCGTCAGTTCGCAACAGTGAGATCCTTAGTTCAAATACTATATTTTGTATTATTGTAAAAGGACTTTGGGATTGACCATGGAACGGTGCAAAAGATTTCCGGTAGATTCACTGATCTCTGGCAATGAGAATAATGACCCGGTTTCTCTGTAACTTGATTTATGTGACCTATCGGTGAGGAACCTATCCTCAGTTTTCTCTGCTTGTTGACTTTCTTCCTTGAGGGCAAAGTCAGCCAGCGAGTTCTGTCCGTTAGTGTTCTTCGCATGGCTGGGCAGTGACTGGAGAGGATATTGTGCCCTATCTCAAACCCAAAACCTCGTCAATATCACCGAGGACTTCACACATTTAATGTAATAGTAAATAACTACCTAAATGAAATAAGTAGGCATACTCTAAGCACCAAGTCTACGTTGGTCCACGTGCGCTAACCTTACCAACAAAATTAATCACGATATGCCTACAAATCATCCTTCAAGTGTGGATCAGGATAAACTGACTGAGTCACTTAACTGACAGTCAAAGTAAACTTGAAGTTCTAAAGTTCTTGACGTGATCACAATGTGGGAGGCAGGAACTAGTCGTGTCATAAATAATACCCTTTGACGAAGCTTGACTAGGGATAGGTTTAAAAAATACGCGAACACACCCGTTTCGTCAGGCCCGCTGTGTAGAGTTTCTCAAGCATGTGGACAGTTAAGAAGGCTTCCAGGTCAAATCCATTTTCCAGAAAGAGACTGACGAAGGCCTCCTGATCGGCCAGAATGGCATTAAACATGAAGGTGTCCAATTCATGTTTCTGTGGTTGGTGATAAAAAAGACATGATAATTACATTAGGCAGACTGAGCTGAGCAAATTCATTGTGTATTAACTCCCACAGGCACAAAACCTACTGAAAATTGCCAATTAGAAAACTTAAAATTATCGGTACATCTTTCTAAAGAGTTGGTCTGTCTGTTTCTTCACCGGTTTGTCAAATAACTGGTCTCCAAAGCGGGTGAATATTGAGATGCATTGGATCAAAAATGGCACCTAGACGTAGGCTTCACGCGGCCTCAGCGACTGCAACTATTCGCAACACCAGAAGGCTGACAGACCTGGACGTCGTCTGGTGCATAGAGAGAAGAAGACACCGGGAAATCCATTCCTACTGGCTCAGCAATACATTACTCTCTGATACTAAATCTGACGCGCTTGAAGGTGCGCGAAAATTCGTGGCTTGAAAAGCTGCCAACTGATGGGAGACGCTCCTTGTGCTCAGTATTGTGTAAATTTGTGTGCAGTGACCAATTGGTGGACTGAGAAACAGGCTGCAATGGATCCTTCTTAATGTGGTCTCCATGGCATTTTAACGCCTTTGAGATATCTCAGCCATCCCTCTAAAAACTCAGTTAATTCTGCAGAAACCAGGTCATGTGCGGCAAGCATAAATCGGCTGTCTAGCTACTTGTCAGTTATTGAACTCGCTTCCACTTCCACCGTCCAGACGCCGTCTTGCCGTAGACGTCAGATGAGTGAGATAGGAGGTAGCGCGATTGACCGTTGCTGCTTCCAAGTCGTGGGGCCAACGGTGGACGCTGTGGCGGTCCAACGGTCGTGGTAAGGTTGCACATGTGTGACTTAGAATTTTAATTACTGCAAGTAAGCTCATGATCAAGGCGTACGGTACACCAAATATAAAAGTTAATTTTTAGCATTTATTATGAATAGCTTTTGTTACTTTAAAATATTCAGTAGTGATATCTTGTTGAATCTGCCAATTGACTATTAGTGCTGATAGAAACAGAGCGGGATGGTTGCGGATTACGGTTCGTGGAATTGGAATTAACCTGAGACGTGAGAAGAACTGTGACCCCTTAACGTAGGCGACCACCTCACAGTAAATTCAGACTAACTGAGTTTGTCAGCGACAAGCCAGTATCCAAGAGGCCTCAAATCACCGAATCTGTGGGCGTAATTATGGCAGTGTACGAAAGAAAACAACACCGACCGGATGTCCCATAGGGCTAGTTATCTCATTTAGAGGAAGGCTCATTAGGAGGCCTTGCAAACGGGTTCGAAAAGTTGACCGCAGTCACGCACGCAGCGGCTCACTCAACCGAACATTTATTAACAAAATTCAAGGAGGCGGAAGTTCAACAAAGTGACAGAATGTTGTTATTCGAGGTTAAATTACAACGCTTTTAAATCATGAACAGTTTGCTGCGGGTGACAGTCAACCCACAACTAGAGCACTCATAAAATCCATGAATTACCATCTCAAGGCATCATTAACATTCAATGGGCGCTGCTTGTGAGCAAATCATGGATACACCAGTGCGTTAGGTAATCTTCAGTTCGATCCTTTGGCCCGTCAGCTGAGTCAAAGAAATCCGGTTTTGACTGTGGACGCGGAAACCTGAACACCAACTGGCCTTAAAAGGATTAGAAACCAAGTCACACGTGGCAAATAATGCCTCCAAAACGGTGTTTACGTTAAACTAGGTGGAAACCGAATGCGTGTGGCAGCCGAAAAGCAATTGCCGGAGGTGTTGCTGTTAGCCAACCGCTCAGTCAATCTAATTTTCGATTTTTCACCTGTTTCTTTCTCTCAACAATTTCACCTTGTCATTGTACAGCATCTCTTCAGCACGGTCCGTTGGGAGGGAGCACAAGAACAACAAAATACCTGCTGACGTACAATGCTAAAACGTTGGCAATTCTAACCGTCGTATTCAGAAATAAGGGGACATTTCAAAATTCAAATACGTTCTCGAAATGCAAGTTTACTAAAAGCGTCAAAATACAACAATGGTGTAAGAAAGGATAGTTAGAAGGTGAAGAGAGTACCTTCCATGAACGCCCCTCTGTGAAAATTTTCTCCTTGGCAATGTCGGCACGGTTTAACCGAACAGCTATTTCTAACTGCTCCGTATTCAACATCCCACTGGGTGTTCCCACGCCGGCTGCAAAAAAGGCAAAGGAAATAAGTGAAGGCAGAAAAATTATCCAAGCATAGAAGTACATATGATGCACCTTCTAATACTACTACTACTACTACTACTACTACTACTACTACTACTACTACTACTACTACTACTACTACTACTACTACTACTACTACTACTACTACTACTACTACTACTACTACTACTACTACTACTACTACTACTACTACTACTACTACTACTACTACTTCTACTACTACTACTACTACTACTACTACTACTACTACTGCTACTACTACTACAACTACTACTACTACTACTACTACAACTACAACTACTACTACTAATACTACAACTACTTCTACTATTACTACTTACACCACTTCCTTCAACAACACATTCTACCAGAAGTATACAATTATACTTCATACGGCCGTAACTATGTGCCAAAAACTCAACCTTAAACTTGGTTTAGCAATTTATCATGGGTTTTCTTAAAAATTGGTAGAACAGGCTTATCCGTAACCTGTCATCAGTTTGTTGAAGGTTGTCACCTCTAGCGCTTTGGCTCGAGAATCGACCTACAAGGCAGCTTTGCAGTGTTTTAGACGGAAATCGGCGAGCCAGCCTTTCACTTCCTGCTGACACCGTGGTTTCTTATCCACGACTGCTTAGTCGTCAGACCAGAGGGTCTACTTCGTTCTTAGTCACCCATCACTGAAAGCCACTGCACTGTCCGCCCTCCGTGAACTAGCCGGGTAACCAACAGTTTCACCAGCTGCTAAACCTGTCTCCGCGGTCTGGTACTATCTTACCATTACTCTCCACCTGATAAGATATTGACGCTGATTAACTTGTCTTCCTTCTTATGCCGATGTCCACTATGGCTCTTTTTTCCGATCCCAATTGTTCTTCACTTTAACCCTTTGCGTGCACAGGTGCTGGACGCATACAACAGCATGATACAGTTCATTTCACGGTTTCTCCTTGAGGCTGAAATGCACAGTCACAGCATCAGCCTCAGCCGAGAATCCAGAAAGGCGGCTGCTGCACTTTGGTCGGCCAATTCCGGAGAACACATCATATAAATGTTGCGTTGTCGTCTATACGGCGCACACCAATTTTCATTTGGGTAAAATCATCACGTTATATGTTGCGTCTGACTGTAAAACTTCGATCCGGGACAGAGAAGAGTGAATGCTCCCACTGTAGGACTACGTGATCACTTTTGCCTAGAGGGGAAAGACAGTTCACGACATCGACGCTGTCAAGAGTTTTTGTCAGTACAAGATCAAAACAACTGACTTGATTCCATTCACGTAGCCTGGTAAGAGATAAGACTTGTTGAACTAGAAAGGATTTTTGCATTGCTTCTAGGAGGCGGTGATCAAAGCTTAATTCCGAACGTGAGTCCAGCCCTACGTTATTCTTAATATATTACTTTTTGGTATTTTCATTTATAGTATTTGCGGAGCCTTCACTGAGTTGAGATATAGAAAGCGTTTAATACGCATAGACGTGCTTTTAACATCGTAAGACAATGTGTTCGCGCCCACTCCAAATATTATTGTCTTAAGTGCATGTGCTGAGACAGAAATCACGGTTTTCGAAGGGATGGACACAGCTGCACTATCCAGCCGGCGTAGACATCATCGCATCAGCCGCAAGAACTACCAGATCCATTCATCCATCAATAATTCTGGCTCTAAACTTTTTGCTTCTACGCAGATGCAGACGTGTAAGATGGACACGATAATTGGACTGCAAAAGGCGGCTAGGTTCATCATTGTTCCAGGAGATGGACAGAACAACGATCTGTGAACTAGTTCGTCTCTAGTGAAGCATACTCATGTTGCATCTTTCCCCACTGACGCCTTCAGCATCCACGTGTTGTAACAGCAAGGCATAGTCAAAAAGATCGAAGTTTGGCCTGGTGCGGAGCACGAAAGACCTAAATAGTCCAACTACGCGTGCCCCACACGACGTAATCCATAATTCACACCTACCTTTTTGAGTTATCCTGCCAGCTGGTGTGAGCTTGGGGGACAAATGATAACTTGATGATAGTTGTCCAGTGTGGGAGAAGGAACAAACATAGAGGTGAAGTGTAGACAGAGAAGGTCTTGGTTATTGGCCTTGACTGGAGACTCGGGAAATGGTTCATTAATGTCTGGTTCGAATGTAGGGTTGAAATTTGAGCAGGCTGGCTGTGACTGTTGTAATCAACGACGTATACCGAGTGCTACATGGAATGGCGCAACACGGGTGACGTCAGCGTGAATTAATTTACAGTGAAGCAGACTTGCGCTACATCCACCGCACTCTATTCTCCCTCACCCACTTTGCTCCGATGACAAGGAAATATCCAAATGACCAAAAGTGGGCGCGGGCGTAACGGCTGACAAGGCCAATAAACCCATCTACACATATGAGACAACATGTACCATACTCCTGTAGGGTAGGTTCGTATCTCGCATACACAAGAGTGCCATAAAGGCTCAATCACAAAGAAGTCATTCAGCCGGAGTTTCAGGCCTTCAGTCAAATAAAAATACTCTTATGATGACTGAATTAGCCCGTCCACCGGCAGTCTTCCCAGCCACGACGCCTATCACGTCGTGGTAGAATTAATCACATCAAATTGATCACAGTGTGGAATGCGTTGATTTGCAATGAAAATAAATATACCACTAAAGAAGAAGAAGATTCGATCTTTGGAACATGAAGTTTATTGGCCTGGCATTTCGGATTCTTGTTCGAACCCATCGTAGCCCTCATCACCGTTGCCGTCGCCACCACCACCATCACCATCCTCCTCCTTCTCCTCATAATCATAATCTTCATCATCATCATCATCATCATCTTTGCTAACTGCAACTATCTAGGGTGATGGGTTCAAGCGAGAATCCAAAACGTCAGGCTATTGAAATTCCTCACCCAGTGATAGCTTCTTCTTCTTCTTCTTCATGTTATTCCTGGAACTCGCCTCTTCGTTTCTGTTGTAAATTCCCCAGTTTCAGTTTAACACTCTCCTCCATCGCATATGCACCCATCACCTGACCGAGCTTGCTAACCAGCGCTTGATGTAATTGGGTGCAGTTGCTGACGTTGCAGGAAGGCCTACTTCTAAAGCATGCAACCGCGTGCTACCAAACTTCTGACATCCAGACACATTTACATGCCTGGTTCTGACTTCCTCCTCTCTGGCACGTGACAGCAAACAATTTCGAAGTGTCACCTGCCTCTCACCCCCCTCCCCACAACTCCACACGCGCACATACTGATAAGGAGCTTTTTCGCCTTACCACTGCTGAGCAGAGCGGAAATAATGTAGCTGTCCATGTCTGCGTCATCACTGTCAAAGATAGACACAAGGTGACTGTAGTCCTCGGTCAGTCGACGCAGAATCACCACCTCTGCTTGAAAATCCTCTACACTGAATGGCGCTGGCTTTGGCGGCAACTGGATGAGAAGGAAGTTTCACGGATACCCGGGAGGAGCGTCTGGAGTTATGTGGACTGCTAAGGCGTGAGACAGGATGAGAAGGTACCGTTTCCACGTAGGATTGCCTCCTCTGTCTCATGTAAAAGGCTCCGTGGGCCTCCTCATCAACTTCTCTCAAAATGCTGGCAATCCTAGAAGGAAGGGTTGGGAGGAGGGTAGGTGAGTCCAATCGAGAAAATTTGCTCTTTCCCAATAACATTTCGGTGACCATGAACAGCCCATGGCTTTTTATAGAGGATATTCAGATGATTCTGTATAAGGCTATCCTATTCTGAAGACGGAACTGCATCATTCTGTACCTCCTCGTTAAAACGTTTACTTCCGGGAACGTCCTAAAGTGACATTGTCAATGCAAGAAACTAAAAGAATTATCCGGTTTCTAATTTCTAATTACAAAAGTCTTTATGGGTTTTCAAATCCAGACAGTAATATAGAGAACTATGAAACCTTTACACCCTAATCGTAGGGCAAAAATGACACACTGTAAAAATTCCTGCTTGAAACAGTGTAAGTGCAATTAAAAACTACTTTTAAGTACAGCTCATCGGCCTATGCCGACATCAGCTTCTCAGCAGAGATAACCTTCCGACCGCCAACTAAAAGAGATGAGATAAAATAATGGCTTCAGCGACACATACTTTTCAAGTTTGAGTATTATAGTAGGGCTCACGGAAGAAAAAGTCGATTTATACCAAAAGCATAGATATAAAAATGTGTAAGCTTTGTCTCAGTTGGTTGTGAGGATCATTTTCTTCGAATAATTGTCCGATAGTAGAAAACGGACACAACTGGTCCCAAAACGAAGTTAACTTGCACTACTTAAGCCGAGAAAGGCGGCTGGAATAAGTCAGACATTTTTCCTTTGATGCGCAAACGAGGCTTCTATTGAATGCGCACGTCAGGGCAAAATGCAGGAGACGTGCTGTCTCCTGAAATTTTAACCAAAATGCTGAAATTTGTTTTTGATGGGAAAAGTTTAATTAAAGGGGCGCTGTTACATCAATTAACACATAGCATATTCCAGGCATATTTACGTCAGGACAGGATGCCGGGGTTTTAAAACGAGCTTCCTACCAATTTACAGGCTATAAAAAGGACGACTTATGTAGTATGGATTGTCCTCATTGTTTTTCAAAAAGCTTATATATTCATATTTACTTAAAAGCATACACGTATGAAAGTATTCATACTTGCACTTTTTCGGTAAAAAGTACTTCAACTTAAAATTTTATAATGTGGAAAAGGGCTTCTTTCTGGTTTAACGACGTTTTCAATTTCGAATAACTTTGAGTCCGACTACTGTTCTAATTGCACAACAGTACTTCAGTACTCTTTTATTTTCAAAAACACACTCAAAGTCGGAAGCAGAGGAACAAGGAAAGTGCAAGGCTCAGGTTATCTGTTTTTAGTACGTCCATAGCGGCACTGCCTTAGAAGAATGTTATACTAAAACAAGCTCTATATTCTTTTGGTAATCTCCTTGGGTGGTTGTTTATTTCCAACCTTCCTGGAAAAACGGGCTCCTTCAGCATATTCCAAATTACCAAATCTCTCCTATGCTACTGTCTGCAGCTGATACACTTGTCAGCTAACAGATTGTTTCATTTTTCTGTCGTAGATTTGCAAAGCTCATTGACGGTAACTGCAAACTACATCGCTTCGATTTGAAAAGATTAGCTATAAGTACAGTAGTAACATTTATTATCATGTAGCCTCAATTCTGCAGATATTTCAGTCACGTCTATGATGCCAAATTTCGAATGAGCATCTTTCCGATCTCCTAAAAGACTGAGTCTTCGATCGACAAATAACTACTTAAAAGTATGCAGCATGTTCGTATTAATTCCTCTCAAGCTCTTATACAAATCCAAAACAAACCGCCAGCATGTATAAAAATAATATTTCTACATTCATTTAGCAGGAAATTAAATCCTCAAATTGGCATATATTTTCTGGTCCAAAGAGTCATATTTATGAAATTTTGAAGACCAGAAATATGTATTATCAAGAACCTC
This sequence comes from Schistocephalus solidus, assembly GCA_017591395.1. NCBI lineage: Eukaryota > Metazoa > Platyhelminthes > Cestoda > Diphyllobothriidea > Diphyllobothriidae > Schistocephalus > Schistocephalus solidus. The sequence goes on along the minus strand of WEDG01010456.1, from coordinate 7,144 downwards.
ATCTATCTGTTACAAATGCTGCTAGCAACCATATGCCACCTACTGCATCCACGTACAGAAATAGCGTATAAGTCCTCAGCCCATCTCAACGCATACATACATGATTTTTCTACATGAAACATATACACCTTCTAGTGTAACAGCAGGTTGGGTTGAAATTATTTGGGAATTGAAACCATTTTTAAAACGAAATAAAATTTAATTAATCACCAAAGAAAAATATTATGATGCATGCTGTCTCTAAAAATAGTTTGAATTTATAGAACCCTCAAAAATGGGGAAAATATTAATACTAGATAAGAATTAAATTTTTACAAACTACGATCTTTTGAGGCAGCCGAAAGAATTTATGCAAAAATGTCGGCATCCTGACGTGATTGAAATTTATGGGGACTATACCACATGGTACTGGATATTAAAAGTCTATCTAAGTAATCTTCTAGGATGGAAAAAGTTTAAAAATTTGGGTAACATTTAATGAGGGTAGGAAATCTACTGTATTTGGCCATTAAATCTGTGATTTTGACAGCATTGAGGCTACCAGTAGCAAAGTTAAAGGGCACAGCAGAGGGCGCAGCAGGAGGAAGATTATTTAAAATGTATATCGGCTCCCGCTGATTATTCATGAAAGTGAAATAATAACCCACATCAATTGTATTTGAATAATGATCTGCTTAAAGTGAAAGTTTACTTGCTCGACCTGCTGAGACTGCAGAGGAGGCCATCTTAACATTTACAAGGCATTGCAATCAGTCAGCGACTCGCTTAGAAGGCCGGGCGATGTACACAGGAGGAGGTCATTAGTCGACTGATCACTTTTTATCATATCCTTGAATTTGGATTAGTAAAAACCAACCTTGTGCCCTGTCCGAATGATGGCCTTGCTATCGCTCAAAAAGTAAAGGAATGACTCGTCACAGATGCTGTGTAGTTATTTTAGATGGTTGCTCACACAGTTTATTCATTTTGGAACTTTTGCTGTGATTCTATCATTCTACGGGTTTCCGGCAAGTGATACCAGTGGAGTAATCTGGCAAAACCTAGCGTATTAAAGCACCTCATCTACTAGATATATCCCTCTGAAAGCCACTTAGAGCTGGCAAATGTTTAAAGGGTAGCCAGAGACACAAAAAGTGAACCACGATTGGAACGAGCAAAACAAACAAGCACGCACTTGTTGCAGTTGAACTCTTCGTCCGTCACTTTTCCTCTCCCAAATGCACCAAAGGTGTGCGATCGAGTGGTATTGGCCACTGCGTTCACCGCCACTACCTGAATTCAAAATCAAAATAGGACTTGTTCTTTAGCGGTCATAAACGCATTAGCATGGCGAGCATGGGCAGTTTAGAGTGATGCACTAATAGGATGCAAATAAAGGCACGCAGGGTGGAAAAACGTTTCTGACGGTACGTTTAATGGATCGCGGTATTTGCTCCAGACGTAAGCCCTTAGAACCGGGTGCAGTCCCTTTCATAAAGAACGTCAAAATTCGAATACCTCTCAAAGTTATCAGTGGATAGGCTCCGGATTGGTCTTTGGGAACCCTGTACACGAAATTATAGAGTACGTAGGCCAGGATATTGGTGCGTCTTCCAAGTCGTCTGCTTAACCCTAGAACTCTCGCAAGATCTGCTAGTTGCTTCACGCGGAGTTTCTAGATTTGGAACTCGGTGAGCCTCGATTATGTAACCGGTTTTCTCGACTCGCCGGTTAAAGCGAATCTAAAAGGGACGACCATGTGAGAAGTCTCTCCGCGTTTGGTATTCTTATTTTTATATAAGTCCTGAAGTCGTTTGACCGAGGGTGCATTGAGCGATCGATATGTAACGGCCCGGATTACTGTTTTAATCGGGTCACAGTATATTTTGCATGAAGCGCAACTCTTACTAAAGAAAACCTAAAATTTCAGGCGAACAGGAAGAAATACAGACAGTGACTCCTCATAATGAATGGCTTATTCAGAAATTTTTGAAATAGGGCTTTCAATTAGAAAGGTTTACTTAAATGGGATTGTCATAATAATAATCATGTGGCATGAAAACATGGCAGCTCAACCATGCCGGGATGTAGAAAACGTGCATGTACGACTTTTCAGCCGCTTGCAAAACTACAATAGGGAGAATTTCTCCGTTATTATGCACTTTTCATATTGACGTTTAGACCCTTAAATATTCAAATACATTTTTATGAAAAAGCCTGCAACAAAAATATTTTTAACAGAAAATCACCCCTTCCTTTTAATTTTATACTCAAATGAAGGACATTATTTTACGCTCTCCATTTTCCGTATAATTTTAAGCCTGACCTGCTATCGTATTTGTGTTTAAGGTTTTCAGTTTTGCAAAACCTATACTTCTAAATAAATAAAAATTATCTATGGTATTAAGATTCTAATTGTTTTGCAATGACACTTTATTCATGTTGTTTGCTTCGTAAAGAGCATTAATGAAAATGTATAGCTAAGATGTTATTTGAGATGGATCTTGTACAGTCATTAAAAAGTTCATAAATATTAGAAGATTTTGGCAGATTTTAATAATTCGTCGACTTACTTGTAGAATCGGTGGCCTCCGGTCGGATTCCCACTCCACTCCACCAAGGGAAAGGCTTTAGTACAGCCAAAGCTCTAATAACTATGGTTAAACTGACGGATGCAGTTTGGGGCCCTAGTGGCTCAGTTGCTAGAGCGTGGCTTCAAGCCTTTCCTCCTTGCTGGAATGGAGTTAGAATTCTCACCTGCTGGGCCACCGTGGTTTTCTAAAGGTGGGTCAACATCGAATTATTAAATTCTACTAAAGTTTTACCTCTATAATTGGACCTATTGTTAGTCATCTAGAGAGAGTTATACGCACGGCTCAGTGGGAGCCTGCTAGTCCGGGCCAAACAGAGCTTTGGTTGTACTGAAGACCTTTCCTCTGCCTGGCAGCTTCGAATCCCACGGAAGCCGCAGAATCGATTTAAAAGTGCGACAGTCGAATTTCATAGCAACCGTGTTTCGAAAACGAAAGATCGCTTTCTTCGATTATATAATTTGAAGAAACGTCATTTGCTCAAAACTAAATAATAGAAATAAATGTTTGTGCGTGTTTCTTTAATATATGCTTGAGCTTATGAGAACGTCAACCCACCACCGAATCACCTTTACAACGGCTCATTATTCGTCCTCGAGTCCAAAGTCCGAGTCCACTTCACGTGTTCCATGTTGTTCCCGGTTCCCATCGACGCCATCAACCGTTCTAATACCCACGACGGCCAACTCCCACCATCAACCGCGCCAACGAACACCCGTCAACCGGGTATACAAGGCTTAATCTCGTCCCGACTTTAAACATGCCCGCATTGCATGCCAGGCCCCGACGCCCAACGCACCATACCGCAACCGGAACCCGCCCAACCCGATCTTTAACAGCATCAAGGACGGCCTACCGACATCCGCACCCCAACCCACCTGCCGAACAAACAGCCGAACCCTTGCGTCATCTCAGCAACCCACCCAGCCCAAACCCATCCCCTGTCTTCAAAAGCAACCCTGCTCCAGTATTCGAAAGGTTGCATTAAGTCGTTGCAGAAGGTTCGTAGTCCAGAGGAAATAGATCAAGATTAGGATAATCGTGTCTTCGTAAGGTAAGTAGCGCTTTGACTCTGGAACAAGCTTGGCTGTATCGTCTTTGGACTATGTTGTGGTTCCTTGACAGACTACGGCCCCTGGCTGTATGGTAAATTCCAATTGTGGTTGCTTGAATATCTCGGTAGACGAGTATTTTGAGCCGAATCTTGTAAACGCTCGCTTAATTCAGGATGTTTCTGACAGCACATTTTGCTACTTTCTTGAGCCAAATGGAACGATGGTTTCAGTGTAAGTGATCCATACTCCCCAGATCTTCTGAGCCCCTAAGTACCTCTGGTAGCGGTGTGTGTCATTCAGATATAAATTCTATGCCCGGAGCTGGTTCTGTCGAATCACAGAATATTGCATTTGTAGCATTAAATGGGAGGGAGCCAGTTGCAGTGACCCATATTCCTCGAGACGATGCAAGTTCACCTGTAGGATTTTTCATGAGCTGCGTAGGATGACTCCTTCAAAGCTTTGTGAGCATTCGTCAGAAAACATGCAGTGGTGCTCACAGCCCAAGCTACTTTCATGCACCATCACTGTAAGGAAGAGGGGATAGGCCAAGGACGGAGCTCCTGAGGGAACCCCACTTCAACTGCCACTCTCTGCCGATTGCTGACTGCATGACAATCTGAGATCGCCCAATCAAGTTTTCTTGATCCACTTCTAAAAGCTTGCCCCTTACTCCCAATACGGTTGAGCTATAGGAGATTAAAGCAGGAGGTATCGCTATCAGTTGCCTTTGAAGTTTTATGTATACTGTGTGTATCTCATATTTTTCTATGCATTGACTGCTTGGGTCCATTATTCAGATAGAGTAAATTAGTTAAATAATAGGGACTCTTTCTTTGAATTATAGGCTTAGAGAGAAGATTTATCGCCCGGCAAAACCGCATCAGTTCACGTTTGATGATTCTGCCCATAATCTTGCAAATATGGAGGTGAGACTTACCAGTCTATTGTAGTTGGGCCTGGGGTCTGTGTTACAGGAAGCCCAACTGCCACTTTATGTCTTTGGGAAATCTATGGCTCCTTCACCGGGTGTACCTGTCAGTAGTGAGGAGGCTTGGAAGAGTAGATACAAGTGGGTTTCTGCTAACTTCTATGGCTAACTCTTCTGCCACTGCTTGTATTAAGGACCCATCCCATCCGGCCCCATCCGTTCCCAGTCCCACCATCCCTACTAACCCAACCTGCCCAACCGGTCTAACTCCCTCCAACCAAGGCCACCCAGCCGACTGTCCCAATCTAAGTCCCACGGCATTCTCCTCCCAGTCCCATCTCCCATCCCGCCTCAAACGTTTGTATCCTCATCTCCCAGACTGCCAACCCAACGCAGCTGCAAGTCATTTCCACTTCCTCACACCTGCCCAACCCCAGCCTTACAAACCGCGCCCTCAACCCCGTCCCAGTCCCGCAACATCCTAGCCATCCTCCTGAGACAAGCCTGCCACAGCTCACCCGCAGCCCACTCAACCCTCAGCCCTGCCACCACCCCAGCCCCGCCCAAGACCCTCCCTAAACCCGCACGCAGCCCCACGCAACCCCGCAACATGGCTCTTTAATTTGCAAATCCTTAACTTCGAGAATACACCTGGTGGAATGTTTCTATTCCCACCTTAAAATGGCGCACATCACTTCATTTGGGCAAAGCCCAACCACAGGTCATGTGCTCTGACCGCAGATGCTCGATCGTAATGGTACATGAATAGCCCCACTGCAGGACCAATACGCGACCACTTTTGTACCTAGCAGATAGATAGTTACAACATTCCATACAGCTGTCAAGTGCCTTTGTCAATACAAGGTCCAAACAATTAGCTTGTTGCCCCTCGCATATTCTGGTCGGAGACAGGACGTGCTGAGTTTGAAGTGCTTGTGTATAGCTTCTAGGAGGTGGCGATCGAAGTTTAATCTCTGAGCCTGGTGCTTTCCAGATTCCACCGATATTCAGAGTGCTAAAGTTGCCCATATAATCACATACTTCTGGATCACTAGCAAACGATTCAAATCATCTATCAGTCTACTGTCTGACTGCAGATCGTTTCTTGGTGGTCGTGTTAGACTGTGCCAGATCTCAAGTGCTTGAGACCCCCGGCGTTCTGATGGTGAGAGCCAGATGGCTTCAGTTTCTGCCTGCGAGCAGGCTATATTTGACAAAAGTCAGCACACCCCACCATGACGTCCTGTTCTATCCTTTCTGAATAACTGAAACTGAATGGCAATTTCACGATCGTCTGCCTTCAAGTGGTCAGCCACGTTTCACTATGGAGATGATGGGTGAAGTTTGGCACACGTATATCTTAAGCTCATCTTAATTTAGGAGTAGGCTTTGGACATTGTATATAAAAATTTAGTTTATTTGTGTGTTTTGCTGCCATGTCGCTGCCTCTTCAATTGAGGCAGCTGGACTGACATTCGCACACGATGAAATCCATATTCAAGAGCTTTTGCATATTTCTGCAGTAGAACTGAATTCTTGTAGATTATGCATTGATTAATTGTTTCGACCATGAGACTTTTGTCAGAATGATGGGTGCCCCCACAGAAGGGGTTTTATTTGAACAATCACTTGTTCCTTTTACAGGTCCTTTTCTTTTCCCTTTGTTCTTTCTAAGTTTCTCTAATTATGTTTTAGCGCCCTTCCATTTAATATTCTTCTTGTACGAGTATTGTTGAAAATACTTGTGACTGGGAACTTCTGTCGCTGCTCTGATTAGGTTCTCTTTCTGAAGTTTGTTTCAAAATTACTTTGGGGTACACTTGATTTATTTCTTGTAGTCAGGTTATTCTTTTACTATTTAGTCGGAAAAGTTTAAAACCTTCCTATTTTTTCTACCTTCTATTATTTCTACTAAACACTTTTGCAAGGCTAAGGATATCATTATTTATTCTACACTCTGGGACCCCATTCCATTCCATCCAACAAACCTTAATTCATCATACCGCACCCCATCCAATGCCACCCGATCCCGTCCCGCCGAACACCCGCCCTATCGACACAAAATTCCTGACCGGGCCTCAAACGGCCCCATTCCGCATGCCATCACGTGTCCACCTGCCACCCATCCGCACTTCACATTCGCCCCGATAGCACCGGCTAACCTCACCTCTCGCCGACCAACCGCCCGCTCGCCTAAATGCCCGGTCGTCATACCCGACCGGACTCCTCACTCGGCACCCCGATCGCTCTCTCTCCGGCTGCTCCTACCAACCTCCCACTTCTCGCACCCGTCCCCGCATCTCACCTCGGCCTTCCCATTCCTCCGCCACTGACATCTGCTGCAGCCCCGCCCCACCCGCGCCACATCCCCGCCGACAACCCATCCCTGTCCATATCCCTGCAGCACTCTTCAGAATCTCGGGATTTCTTCTCCATTTGATTTAACTTCTGGAGGCTAGTTTGACATCCACCACAATAGTTTTCTGGTACTTTGGCTAAAATCCACAATTTATAGCGGGCTTTTTAGAGCGCCTCCGGAGCTTTACAGTCGCTGGTCTTGTAGAGTAATACGTAATTGAACGAAGCGA
>WEDG01010455.1:0-131468 GCA_017591395.1 Schistocephalus solidus | reverse complement strand
ACTACCACTACTACTTCCAAACTACTGCACTATTACTACCGTCAGCTAAAACTATCATTATTAATCGATATTGCTCAAATACTACTTTCACAGCTAATACTACTGCTGCTTCTGCAACGGCAACTGCTTATACAACTTCTATTAGTACTGCTACAACTACTTCTACTGCGACACTAATGCTGCTACTTGAGACAACTACTATAACAATGAATACTACTACTACTATTACAGCTATTACTCTACCATTAATACAGCTGCAAAATGCTAATACGACTACTCCTACTACTACTACTGACTACTACTACTACTACTGCTACTACTACTACTACAACTACCACTAATACTACTTGTGCTTCCACGGCTAATGCTACTACTACTACTATTGAACTGCAAATACTGCGTTCGCTGCTAATAATAATACCAATCATATGGCGTCAACTTCCACTAGTACTATTACTAATAATGACAACTGCTTATACTACGACTAATATCAGAAGAACAACTACAACTATTGCTACCGGTACTACTGCAGCGGAAAAATACTCACATACTGCCTGATTCTGCGGTAGGTACTCTTACTTATAATACTACTATTGCTACAACTATCCGCACAACTTTTTCTGGTCCTGCACCCAAAAACGGCCTACCCACAGAGCGTGCCCTGTTACAAACATCAGCGACCCCACCAGCGCTGAACCTTACTGTTTGCGTCCGAATGCATGACTGCGCACAGCGGAGGGCAGTTGCAACCCCGGTTCTATAAATTACCGAAAGGATATGCTTAACCCCCACGCCACTAGGAATCAAAACAACGGCTGCATTAACCCTACCCACATTACATGCCCGTCTTGCAAACATCAGCGACCCCACCAGCACTTGAACCTAACTGTATACGTCCGAGATGCACTGACTGCACACAGCCAGTTGCACCCCCGGTTCCAAAAATCCCTGCAAAAGGATTCACCCAAACCCCCACGCCACCATGAATCCAAACAACAGCTGCAGCAACCCTACCCCACAGCATGCCCTGTTACAAACATCAACGATCTCACCAGCACTGGAAACCTTACTGAATGCGTCCGAGATGCATGACAGCACTCAAAAGTGGGCAGTAGCACCCCGGGTTCCAAAACGATTCATCCGAACTGTAACAATAGCCTACGCCAGCCCCTACGTCAATCCAGCAGCACAAGACGTTAGCCCACGGTGATTCTGGTTATATTCAGGTGAAGAAAGAAAAGCCTACTGTGAGCTTTTAAGTATCTTGGGTTTATGCATTAATTTTGGGACCCGCTTATTGTGCCTCCACCCAACATTCTCCTGAATGTTGAAATGCAAAAAGCTGATATTTTGCCGAGCTTCTTTGATTTATATACTATCTCCTGAAAGGGCCTACCACTAGACAGTCACTAAATGTCAACTATAGTAGCCAAAAATACGGGAATCGGGGGGCTTAAAATTGCTGGTATGCTGTTGAATAGAAAAAGATTACCTATACTTGTTTAGAATGCTTTTAGTGTAGAAGCTTATACACGGTGGCATGATAGTCCTTGCGTGACTCTGCAGGCTTTGCATGAAAAAGCCCTACTTATGTGATATGCATCTTTTCGTTTGTTTTCGAGTCTTACAGATATGCAATTCTCTTTTCGGTCGAACGTGAATACGAAACCTCCCCCCTCATTCAGCACTTTGGTGCATGAGCATCTTTAAAACAAAAATAATCGTAGACGGGATTTTGTGGGTAGGGTCATTTCAGTTAATGGACATAATGGTCGAAAGGTAGGGCTCCCTTGTATTGCCAACTAAACCGGACACGGGAATAGGAACCTCCACGCGCGCTTAAAATAGGTGGCCTTACGGTAAATTTTAGGAAGGGTAAATATACCCGCACCTTAACGCTAACATTATCCTTTGGGTTAAATTCCAAGGAAAGTTTGCTTAGGAGTAAGGTGTGATTTAGGGTTAAGTTAGGGGTTAGGTTTGAGTTTTAGGGTAAGGTCGGAGTTTGGATTAGGGCCATGATTAGCCTAAGGGTTTAAGTAATTACTGTGTCCTCTCTGGGGTTTAGGTTTAGATTAAGGCTAGGGTGAAGATTAAGGTGACAGTTTGGTTTTATACTAGGGTTTGTGTTAGCATTAAGCCACGGGTATATTCAGCCTTCCTGAAATTTTTCGTCAAGGCCATTTATTTTAAGCAAGCGGGTGGTTCCTATTCCTGTGTCCTGTTTGGGCGGCCATAGAAGGTGAGCCTATGTTACTATTCGGTTTTTATTTCTCAGAACCACTAACTCTGTCGAGGTTATTTTCTGTTGGTGAGGCTGAATCCATCTTCAGCTCTAGACAGTGCTAGTTCCTCTTTCTGTCCATGACCTAGACACGGTTACAACAGGAGAGAGCTTCGAAAAGGAACTAGAATCTTTGGACAACTATACTTCTTGTATTCTAGAATTCGCTCACTTCCAAAGCGCAAGCGGGGAATGTCCACTAAGTGTGGCTTATGTTGGCAGAACAAATATAACGGAAGCCTACAAAATGCACATCTGAATGCAAAAGTTAGTCAGACGAAATGTATACCCTCTTCTGGCCGCACAGGTTCCCTTCTCTGCTGGTCGCAGACTCGTGCCACCGGAACGTCAGGAGACTGTAGTAGAGGATGAGAGAAGTCGAATGAGGGAAGGGCGGGATAAGCCTGGGCTCCTACCATTGGACTTGACAGAACTCCAGTTTGAGTGGAGATGTAAGCAACCTCCGTCCTGCTGAAAGTGGTTTCGGTGGCTTTTCCGACAAAACTGGGTCCAATCTTAGTTTTCCTTGTCTTCAACTTCCGCTTTCGACTTTGAATAGCATCCTTTCTTAGTGAGAGTGGCCTTGGTCGCTTAAAAAAATTAGGAAGGAATCAAATCTATCGAATCAAGCCCAATAAATGATTAGCTAAGTCCCCAGCGCTAGATAATTTACTTGTATTTTGGAAAACGGTGTGAACTTTAGGATACTTAGAAAATACATCTTCCAAATACTCGTCTCTGAGTGTGGGTTTAAAGAGTGCTTGCTCCTCCAAAATTGTTATACCTTTATCTTCGGTGAAGGCCATTTACTAGTTCGTGATTCCCTAAAATCCCGACGCCTAATTTAAGACTAAGGATAAAGAAAATTGTTTTCTAAAACTGTTTTCCTACTCGGCATGCCGGTCGGAGACCTCTAGAAGTTGCTCTTTCTCTGCACGCTAAATTTTCCTTTTATTTTCGATAGTCAATTTTACCGTGAACTCGATGATGCAACGATGGAATCACCCCTTGGACATCTACTAGCTGATGTCTTCACGGGAAAAATAGAGAACAACCAGCTCTCTCCAGTCATAAAGGACCTCTTTGTTCCTATTCTCGATATTTGGATTATATTTCTGCAAAAGAAGATGAAAAGATGTATTTGTACACCCGCCTGAATAAAATGAATCAGGTTCACCCAGCGCTAATCTTCACTTTGGAAAAATAGAAAGGAGAATGCCTCCCCTTTCTGGACATCCTTCTTAGCAGAACGTCTGATGGAACAGTTCGTAAGACAACATGGACAGGTCGATACACAAAGTTCCACCGTTTTGTATCACTTAGTCAGAAACGAAGCCTAGTCCGTTGCCTCACCAACCGAGCTAGGAGAATATGTACTCCTGATACACTTGAGAATGAACTCGTCCTTATAAAAAAATCACTCTGTGAGAAAACGGAGTTCCCGAGAAGTGTATAAATAAACATATGGAGGAACGCTCTCGAAAATCGGACGTGCGGACGTTGGCGAGCAAGCGTCTGCATCGTCGCTTAAACGCTGCTATCGCACGCACTTACCCAGCCGCTAAGAGTAGACTAGTGTCCTTAAGCCGTCCACTTCTTCACCTTGAAGGCAAGGATAGACTGCCCTTTCCGACCTCTTTAATGCGCATCTATGTCATTACATTCTCCTGTGTGGTAGGTAATATTGGTTGAACAACCAGGTGCTTATCCAAGCGGAAATGTAAAAATGTCCCGTGTGGACAGAGGGCAAAAGTTAATGCAAAGGCAATTCTGAAAAAGTAAGTTATAATTTCCTTGCCTTGCAAGACTGATAGTGTTTTCGGTTTTAAGAGTTTGACTGTTGTGCGTGAAGACGTCCACAGTGTGTCCGACGGAGTGGGTGGCGCAACGAAAGACTTGCATGTAAAGTTATTGTCATGAGAAAGAAGAGCGCAGTATCTACCGCACCCTTGTAGAGGGCAAAGGCGTCAGTACAGACAACTTAAGGATCGTAAGTCTGCACCATGAATTATATCCACCGGTCTAACCGGGACAGCAGCATAAAAGGCCAGTAGGCATGCACCATCAATATTCAAAATCTAACAACCTGGTCATCAAACGCGCGTGCTTGTGTGAGGATCTGTCTGCAGCGTTGTGTTCACAACATTCAAATAAAACGGACAGCTAAGTAAAACGGCGAGAATGTGAAAGGCCAGTTAGCCTGGCACCTCAGCACACCCTCTGCACTCACACCCACCAGGCACCGATTGTCATGCATTTTAAAGACGATCAAATGTGGCCTCGGGTGCAGTAGGTAACGAAACTAAACAAGCCCTCTACGCGTGCCACACACGGACCTGACTTTGCTTTGATTTTCTGCGATTTCTTCACGCAACTCTTAAGGATTCGCTCCATCAGTGGACCCATCCTTCCTTGCCTGTGTTCTGATATGTCCTTTATTTACACACTGCGAAGATAAGTATTTTGTTAGAAATTAATGTACGAACTAAGCATATAGTCTCTAGGACAAGTTTTTACTTTTGAGCGAATGCGGGGAGGTCTGGGAGACAACCTGACGGACTGGTCGTCTTATTCAACAACAGAAACTCAAAGACCCATGTATCTGGGCTCTCACCTACCGCCTGTGCTGCAAATATGGTCAACCTACTGTTAAACTTGCTGTCATTAATGTGGCTTGGTTATTCTGTTGATATCGATGGGATTCATATCAAATATGCAAATTGGCCTTCGGGCTGAGAGTGAGAAGGTTAGTTTCAAAGAATGTAATCCAATTTATATTTATAAATTTATAAGGAAGCTATAACCTTCATTACTATTTTTATAACTGTTGCTCAATTATAAGTCTTATGGTGGGCTAATTATCACTATTGGAAATACACCGATAAGGCTCTGAAAGAGAAAGTTAAATTATAATTAAGGCACTATTTTTATCCAATTATGACCGTTTTCTATGATACGGCTTGCAGTTGGATCTAAACTGGGTATATAGCCCACACGATATCCGCCACTATACCCATTACAGCATACTGCACGCACGCATACTTTTGAGGCTGTCCTAACCGACTTTAACGCACTTTCTTGGACATTTCATCAACCATACATACATGTTCTGACAGCTGGCTGAGTTACCCGGTCTGTCTGACAAACTACGTTGAGAGATTGCAATATTATCGATTTAACAGGCCTCGGCATGAAACAATTTAACTCTGAAATTCTAAGGGACCAATCACTCCGATCAAAGTAGGTTCACTTCACGAGTGAGGGCGATGGTAATACCCCTCCGCTCTCATAGTTTTTGAGTTGGACTGCGAAGATTCAGAGTTGCCACATTGCTCAGCTTATGACTCAGTAAACTGTGCCTTGGATGTTAGTTTGGTAAGAAGGATTAACATGGCTCCTTACACCGGCCATGAACACAGGTAACTTTACGCCAAAGTCCGTGACAATTCGGGTTATGCTTATGTTAAGTGTTATGTTTAGGGCTTTTTGACGGTTAAGATTTAAGTTTTGCTAACTGAAGGGTTAGGGTTTGAAATTTGGCTTCGAGTTAACTTTTAGGCTCATGTTTAGTTTTCCGTTAGAGCTAATCTTTCGTATGAGGACACAGGAATATCTACGTGCGGGGGCATTTGTATTACTTGCGCAGGGCGTTCGTATCCCGTGTTCTGCTTTGGGGGACTCCCTAGCGTTAGTTTTAATGCATTTTCGCGTGAACTTTTCTTTAGAATGTTGGAAGAGACTTGGAATAATGCTCATAAAGGGTAGCTCTGTTGAAATTAATGATGGCATGCAGAGCCAGTCATAAATTAAAACAGTTCCAGTATATCAGTTAAGAGGTATTAAGAATATTAATAGGGATAGGTTAATTAAGAGATTACTTTTAGTTCTATGAGGCTGGTGTGGAGTCCAGTCTGCTAGATTTGGTTCGGGTACTTTGTTATTCTATCGTAAGCGGTTTGGAGATTTCTTCTCAATTATTTCGTAACAGATTTGTCGGAGCAGGAGTTCGAAGCCCTTAAACCTACCGGCACAATCCCCTCAAGGTTATATGGTTGGCGAATGGTTTCCAAACCAGGCCTTCCAATACATGTGCAATTCAGCTTATCACGCAATTTCAAAGTGGCTCGCAGAAAGGCTTAAGCCGATTTGACACCAAATAGCACCACGCAGCCACTGCGACATGTTTCGATTCATCGATTCCGTATAGAACACAAATCTCAATGGGAAAAAGATGTTGTCCTTAGATGTCGTGTCTTTGTTCACTAATATTCCTCTCAAAGAAACCATCGAATTTTCATGTGACGAGATTGTAATACGGGTGTTCCCAATTGGCATGCCAGTCACAGACCTCAAAGAATTGATCTTTCGCTGCACGCTAAATGTTCAGTTCAGTTTCGGTGGTTAATTTTACCATTAATTCGGTGGCTCACGAAAAGCATTTATATTGGCCCTAAGACTCCCTTGACCGAAGATGAAATCAGCATACGTGCTCACACCTGCCACGTTGCACTACAGCGACGAAGCAGAAACCTAGCTAATTGTCTGACAATTCCCCCGTCACTATGCCGCATGATATGACTCTAATTTTACTCCTGACCTCTGATCCCCCTCAACCCTCTACCTCATTCTTACTGTTTATTAGATGTTTAAAGGCCTTATGATTAATAACCGAAAGCGTACGTTCGCCAAACTTGACTTCTTAAAATTGTGCATATCAGTGATACCAAGCCCACTGGTAGGGTGGCGCTCCAGAAAACCCCACCCTCCCGCAATACAATGCCGGTTGATTGTTTCGCGAGCCGCTAACTCCTTTATGGGTTGTAGCCTGCACTGAGTGCCCACACTACAGCTGTAGACCCAAGCGTCAAGGGATTGAAATCCGCAATGTTGGTTTAGTCCCCCACTGGGTGGTCATTCCAGCGCTTCTCCTGTGTGCGTGCGTGTGTGTGTGTGTGTGCGCGGTATCGCGTACGCGCAACACCCTCGCCCCGACCCCCTCGTGTCCCCACACCCAAACAGCCAGTTGCACGGTCGTCGAGTCAAAAGGCTACTGACGACAGGGGGGAGGAGAAGCGTGGCAAGCTGAGCGATCTGAGCCAGGGTGGTGTGCACCTGTCTGACCAGACTCCTTTCCTCGTCCTTCCAACATCTGCAGCACACAGATGAAGACAGTTAAAATTATTTGCACACGCCCCTTCTGTGGGCGCTGGGACGGAGTGGAATTGGGGGTGCACAACAGCATGCTCTGTGCTTTCAGCACGCGCTCATAAAAACACGTCGGAAATCGGGCCGGCCTACGATTTATTTTATCCGATGATGTGATAAACCTAGTACTTACACACCGCTCGCGTGCCTAACCACTCCAATTAGGCTATGCATGCATATTATGAGACTTTCTCGTAGGTATGGCGTCAAGTCTGGCTGTCTGTCCGTAGTTTCTCAGAATGGCATATCGATAGACATATCACGTTAATCATCGCCCAAAGAATACAAATATTAAGAGAGGGCGAGTTCTTGAACCGAATTATATTTGTACTGACGTTTCGGAAACTTTCTGGCTTCCATCATCAAAATATTGTGGTTGCTGCTCCTGGTGGTTTTGAGTTCGTTAGTCTCGCTGCTTACCTCGTATTATGACCGTCCTCGACGCACGAAATTTGACCTGTCCAGTCGCTGCTGACTACCTTAGACCTCCGCAAAGTTTATTGCTATTCTTCTTCGTCTTCCGCGGGAGATGATGAACTCGATAAGATTGTGGACATCGAATCTTTATATATACATATATAGCGAGGGTAATCGGCCAAGCCAAAGATAAGATGGCCAGAGTGCTGCTCGAAAGTCGGTCCTCCACGGGCGCACTTAGCAGAGCCATATACTTACATCCAGCATACCAGACGATACGCGCAAGGCTCGAGTCAGTGCGGGCAGGGGAAATGGTACAGTCGAGCAAAATCATGTGGGGCTGACAACTGACGTCAGAGAGAAAGAAGAGAGGAACCGGTCGGAGGTCACGTGACCAGTGTGGAACACCACCTCACCACCACGCCCACGATAGTGAAATCAACTCACGCGGGCATCAATGACTGATCAGTCCGCTGGCTGACGAGGGACAGGCCACGACGCACGCTGACTTGCCAACTAATACGACGGCAGCAAAAGGAACAAATGTCATGGGATTAGAAAGGTCAAGCCTAATCAGCAGCAAACAGGCAGGTCAACGTTCATACGCCAAGAACTGATGAAATACTAGACAGGCATCAAGGCTAAAGGGGATTTCCGAAACGTCAGTCCAAATACATTCCGGCCCATGAACTCGTCCCCTTTTCTTTGTCTTCTGCGGGGGATGAGGAGCTCGATAATATATATATATATATATTGATAAAGTGGAACCGACAAAGACAAGGAAGATCGGAATGGCCATTTCTGGTTTAGTAGCCGTCATCAGCCAGTCATACCCAATCCCAAGTGTGGAACACATGGGATTTGAACCCGCGACCTTTGGTATTTGAGTCGAACGCTCTACCATTGAGCCACGGGCTCGTTGATTTGTCGGTTGCGATCGGGAATATGATGATAGTGTGTGGCTCACCGATCTGCTTAAGGAATATTTATGTTCCGTTGTGCCCTGGAACTCAGACTAGAGTACTCACAGGCAGTCGCATAGCGACGTGAAGCATATGTTGATAATGTGGAATCCCAGGTTTTCCACATTTGGGATTGGGTATGACTGGCTGATGACGGCTAATAAGCCAGAAATGGCCATTCCGGTCTCCCATGTCTTTTTCGGTTCCACATTATCAACATATGCTTCATGTCGCTATGCGACTGCCTGTGAGTACTCTAGTCTGAGTTCCAGGGCACAACGGAACATAAATGTTCCTTAAGCAGATCGGTGAGCCACACACTATCATATACATATCTATAACATGACCGACAAAGACAAGGGAGACTGGAATGGACATTTTTGGCTTATAAGCCATCATCATCCAGCCATACCCAACCCCAGGTGCTGCGGCACCCGAGGCTCGAACTCGCGACCTTGTTGGGCAGAATTCCAACGCTCTACCCACTGAGCCACGAGCTCTTTGTCTAGCGTGTGGCTCACCGATCTGCTTAAGGAACATGCATGTTCCTTTGTTCACTGGAGCTCATCTTAGAGACCTCGCAGGCGGTCGCAAAGAGATGTGTAGCATGTGTTGATAGAGTGGACCCGACAAAGACAAGGGAGACCTAAATGGTCATGGGTTTATTAGCCGCCATCAGCCAGACACACCCAATCCCAACTGTGGACAACCTGGGATTCGAACCCGCGACCTTTGGTATTTGAGTCAAGCGCTCTACTATTGAGCCACGGTCCCGTTGTTTTGTTGGTTGCGGTCGGTGAGCCGCACACTATCACCATATTCCCGATCACCACCGACAAAATAACGGGCCCGTGGCTGAATGGTAGAGTGCTTGACTCAATTACCAACGACTGCGGGTTCAAATCCCAGGTGGTCCACACTTGGGATTGGGTATGACTGGCTGATGACTGCTAATAAGCCAGAAATGGTCATTGCAGTCACCCTTGTTTTTGTCGGTAATGTTCGTCCTACAGGTTTTATTACTGTTCTTTTCTTTCCTCCTCTGTAATGGTGTCGTGAACGGCTGTGTCTAAGTGCAAGTTACGCTCTAATTTTTCCGTCTTTACTTTATTTTCAGGGTTTCAACGGTAATAACTGCACGATTACATCACAGTACGCTCCCTTCATGCTTTGAATACTCACATCTCTCGATACAGTACTCAATACACTTGGATAATACGTAGGCTTCCAAGAGCTTGGCTATTTAAGCGCAGATAACCCTTTATAACACTCTAAATATCCCGCGATGTATGCATACCCATTATACGTACCATTCGAACACGAAGTATTCGGCAGAAAAATACTGATGCTAACTTTATCTGTTTCTTTATAGTATAAAAACGTGAATTTACAATATTAGAACATAAGGCTCTGGCGAGACATTTTTCAACGGTTCATCGTGTTCACTTAGCATGGTAGAAATCAGTGGGTGTAGGTTGTGCGTAGAAAGGAGATAAGGAGAAAGGAGAAAATGAGAAAGGAGATGAAAACTGAAGCTTTATCGTCTATTGACAATTGTTGCTTTTATTTATTGGCTATTTCAGGCTAACATTGGCTGGCATGTTCTTGTGCTCTCGCCATTCGCTCACACACAGTCCTACCCCGGATTTCAACCTCAGGTCTACTCGATGTGCGTTTGGTAAACGCTAGCCGGTGTGGGCAAATAAACCAGAAATGGCCATTCCAGCCTTTCTCATCTTCTCCGCTATTGCCCTTCCTTTAGGTTATCTGGTTTAGGCGCATATGGCGTAGACATCGATTAGGATTCAGGTGGTTGGCGCTAACCCTACAAACAAGGTAACCTCTTGGACATGGAGTTAAAACATCTGAGGAAGGGGTTATCATTGCGTGCAACACCAAGAGGCAGGGAGTGCATAAGGAAAGACGCTTGCTAATGCCCTCTGGGGCGTTATTCAAAACTCCAAACAAGGGGTTGAATCAAAGTATTTTGCAGTTTACTTAAAGTACTGAACACCACCACTTACCCCATGCATTTTCTGGTAGAGGCCGCATGCGTTACAGACCGGTTCACCTTCGGATGTTTTACGCCACAGAGAAGTTTGAGTAGTTTGACAGTTAATGCAGATAATTCCATGTCTTTGTGTAGATCGCGTCTACAAAAGGCGGAGAATGAGGAGTTTTACTTTGAAGATGTGGTTTTTAATGTTATTACTCTATAATCCATATTTCCTCCTGTTTGATTGTGAAAACGAGGGATAACATAGTGCGTTGGATTTTGACGCACAATGCCCCGCTCTTTTACCGCATGTCAGACAGTTAGCCACACAATAAATAAACTCAGCTCGATTCCATCGAGCTGATTTTGGTGCAATCAAACTGGATACTCTAACTGTCTGCATGTACAGGGAATCATTTCTTGAGTGTTGTGTATACCACTTCGAATCTAGTTACTAAATGAAACTATGCGAAGTAGAGGGATGAGAAAGCTTGAAAAGTTGGATGTTTACATGGAACAGGAGTACTTTCAGTTCTAAAGACTGTGATTTTCAGTTAACGAGCCTTTCGTTTAAACACCTACCGGGTTTCCTCCGCCGTTTCAACGGTTGCAAGTCGGATTCGGTAAAAACGATCTGACTAGCGGCTAAGGACGCATTAGAGAACTGCCACCATTTAGACAGGGCCCGCCTCCAGTGATGAAGGTATTTCACAAAACATAAACCAAACTGTCTGCTTACAGTTTATTATCCTACTAGGCTTTGTGGTAATTAAGGCAAGCAATGAACATCTAGTATGATGAAGGAAGACCACAGGAAACTATCAGATATTTTTCTCCAATTAAAAATTTAATATTGAGAACAGAAGAGTCAAAAATAAGGAAAGTGCGCTGTCAGCCTTCTCTGCGTCATTATATGCCAAGTGTGCAAAACAGTGATATGAACGTTCAACCTCCCTGTTTTAACCCCAAAAACCCTAACAGTGAAATGTATCGTTCCACTGCAATATATTTTCCTTTATCTACGTGTTTAACAATTTCAATGAAAATCTATTCTGGCATGTAAGTGAAGAACTTTATTGATCAGGTATTTTGCACAGTTAAAAGCGAAACAAGGACTACTCTGCCACAGAAGCAGCTAATTTCTAAAAGCAAAAAATGTATAGCGCTTACATGAGTGGGTTTGGTATTTGTGTGTGCTGATGGCATGAGGTGGCTGGGCACTTCCGTTTATCCATTGAACTCACACATTTGATTAACAATAAACAATTCGAAGGTGTTTGCCGACAAAGCAAGGCGGATGAGAATGAAAATTACTTACCCATTTGCCGTCATCCAGCACTGATACCCAGACCGTTTCCTTCTAATAGTTCTGGTAGAGGTGAACTACTATCCATGCAACATCGTGTACAACGTGATCTCGACGGCTCATGTGCCAAGCGCGTAGGAAGTAAATGCACAATAATTAACTACATTCGGCAGATCATCCGAAAATGTTCATTGCAAAGTTCGTGTCTTCGGCACCAATAACAATCGATCGTGAAACAGTCCGAATCCCTGTATGACATAACTGTTTGACGCGTGTTGCAGTGTAGCAACTAATCCAATTGCGAAAAAGTTGGCGGCCTCGGTTGGATTCGAACCCACGCCAGCACAGCCAACGCTGTAACTACCTGCGTTACGAAGTCCAGACCAAGAGCCTTGAATTTACTCAAAAATTTTGTCATCTAATGGATTTTAGGAAAATATACTTGGAAAGTTAGCTTGCAGTATCAGATTTTGAAGGTCATTTAGCCCAGCTGTGATTAAACTGAAGGCTTTCAGGTGGGGTATCGTAGCCCAAATGTTTAGAGCGTTGGCTGGTTT
This sequence comes from Schistocephalus solidus, assembly GCA_017591395.1. Lineage (NCBI taxonomy): Eukaryota > Metazoa > Platyhelminthes > Cestoda > Diphyllobothriidea > Diphyllobothriidae > Schistocephalus > Schistocephalus solidus. The sequence goes on along the minus strand of WEDG01010455.1, from coordinate 118,741 downwards.
TAATCGGATATGTGCGCACTCCCTAGACTATGGTGCAAGGTCCCCTTTACTACGGGAATTGCGGTCTGCTTTGATCAAGGCGCAGGAAAACGGTAGAATCACAAGGAACTCAAGCAGTGGAAGACAAATCGATACTATACACCGCGTTTGACATGTACGGGTTCACAAACAATACTAATTCGTTTCCAAATGACAGGAGTAGCAGTGTCTGGTCGAAGCGAAAATTATGTGGTCAATATTGGAAAAAAAATTTTGTTTTATTCCGTAGTGACGTTAACTGAGTCCCTGATATTTTCGTTTTATGCTTAATCTCTGAGGAAATTATTAACTTGTCCTATTTAACTGATTACTCCCAACAGAAAAATCTCCTACCAAAGCGTTGAATAGCGTATGTGGGCGTAAAATGAACCAACAGATACTATGCAAACACACAGACGTGTATGTTTTTAGGTGAACGCATCGCAAGCGAAATAAGCAGGAACTTCAAACGACTAAAGTTTAGGCAGCGAGAGGGCACATATATGACTCCTACTCAAAGCTTGCTCTTGCTGTCATCGATTTGTTTCCGACAGAGGCCACGTCAGTTTTCACGATAGGGTCAATGAAATTAATTCATATCTGTCGGAAAACACCTAGAAATACTTGTGTTGAAAGCAGTTATCGCTGGGGCGGTTGGAAAAGTTCGTAGAGTAGACCTAACCTTCAGAAGCGCTTGGAACGAAGTTTCCCGAAATATCGGACTAAATTACTTTAACCACATAGCAAACCTCAGAAGTTGTTTTTAGTTTACTGAAACAACTGCAATTTCGAAAAGTATCCAGAAGATCCATGAGCGGACCCTGGTTCTATCATTACACTAAATGGTCTGATATTGATGTAGGTGATAAGGGGATATCACAGGCGGCATACCGGAGAATATCCTGGTAAAAATAAATGGACTACATGACGGTGATCGTGCATGCCATTCACTCGGGATTATAACTATCGAATAGAAACCAATGGGGTGGATTCAAATCAGAGCGTGCAGTGACCCCCGAATAAGAGATGTATTTAGTTAGCGCTCATATGCCACTCCCAAATACAACTCTGACATGCCGATATCCCAGTAAAATGTAACTTAAATCTAGGTCTCGGCCAAAAAATTGAATAGTGCACACATTGCAAGCCAACTAGGGGTTGGTAGATCAGGGTGCACCAGTAGTCAGTATTGAGGTAGAGGGATTCAAATGGCAATTTTTTCATGTACTGCGATCAAGCGGGAGTGGTGATGGGAGTGGGAGTGGAATTTGCCCAACATCCTTTGAGGGCGAAGTCCAACAGAGGGGAATATTGGTTTGGCTTGCGGCCTCTGTCTGATAAGCGATTACCATTTTGCGACCGACGTATATGTGCCTGCCGGTTGCGCCCGCACCCATTGAAATCGAGGTCACCAGCACCGATTCTGCCCAAGGAAAACCGCCAACCACATCCCCCCCGCCCCCCACCTCCTCCCCCGGTGCCGCTTCGGACCTCCCACGCACGGACTGGATAGGGGGGCTTACGGCAACATCGGCGTGGTCACACCCATAAAGCTCTCACATGCTGTGGCGGCACCCCATGTACGTGGCAATACATAGGCCCACTGATGAAGGCGTAGCCAGCGCAAGGAGAAGCTACTGAGAACGGACATAAGGCGTCTCGTCGGTTGGTGAGGGTAGTGGAAGACACAGTCCCCTTTTGGAGACAAATGAGTTTGGCAGGTGTGACAAGTTCACAGGCAAGACGACGGGCCTGGCCCTTGTTATCGCAACTTTGTCAAACACGTTCACCACATTATCTACATAGCGCAGTTAACTAGGGAGGCGAGATAGAATTCAGAACAAAAGGAGAAACTTTGGCAGGGGGTAGAAGAACTATAAAAAGAAGAGCCTGGGGCATAGAAACCCGTAAAATCAGCAAGGAAGGCCGTTTTTCATTATGCAAATCTGGCGTCCGTTGTGCAATGCGCACGGTCCTCCATGAACTCCTTAAATGTGGGCAAAATAGTCTTGTTCCGCTATTCCAAACTGAAGTGAATGTTTATGATAAAAAACAGTGAGTTCACCTTACTACCTCATATTTCACAGATGCCAATAAGGTGATTCTCCGCCTCCTACCCTGAACAGCGCTATAGTTCTTCTAAGTCGTTACTAAAACGCTGTATTCATTGTGTACCGTATGACGGTGTCTGTTTACCTCTAAGTATACCACCAGCCCCTAGAAAATGGAAGAAGATGTGGAGTGAAAACAGAGTATAGGGACGTGACTGCTTGCACAATCAAGTGTGTGGGGAATCGAGAGCCGTAATACCGCATAACCGAACCACGATCTGTTAGTTTTGTCAGAACACGCTTGTCCAGATATTATCGTCTCCCTATGAGAGCGCGAAACCACGTCGGAAACCAGGACCGGTAAATTAAGGTTTCCTTACTTTAACCCAGAGATAAGCTACCTGCGTCACTGTGATAGATTTACAGTAAAGGGTGGCGTGGTTTGACCACCTGGGAGAGAAAAGGAAGTTTTGTTGAAGCTATAGTGTATGGGATAACCCGAAGTACATTCTGCGGCACGTCGGTAGTTCCCTGCGCCAACATAAACTCGCCTCCTCATATTAAACAGTCTCGGATTTATGGAGTAGAAATTTTACAGAGGTTAACAACTAGCAGGCAGATGTGTTAGTTCTGTTAAAATTCCCGCCGAGTAAGTTTGAGGGCTTTTCAGTAAGAATAGATTGCCTCTTTGATTGCCCATAACGTCGCATAACTTAGATTTGACATTCCGCATTTGTGAAATGAACTCTTATCTCAAACGGCAGTCAGAGCTGAAGTTACTGCGTCATTTCGTGTAAGTTAAGGGGAAGTAAAAACCGTGCAGACGGATTCTATCGTGTGTAAGATAAGGGAACTTGCTATTGTTCATTGGGGGACTGAACATGAGATGTAAACGTCTGATCAGTCTCCTTTTACGTCAGGGATACATTTTATTAATTGCTTGTTCGGCAATATGCGACCTTCTGTGATGTACATAAGCCAGTGTTATGAAATTACGGGAAGGATTCATATTCTCCGTGCAATCGACCCAGGTTGACACGCATCACTCTCATGTGACGCGCGTTGGGAATTAACCTCCCATTAGCCGATCTGTCATAGTCCAAGCACATAAATCCGCTGATTCGCCCTTGATTGTTGACCTCTTGCCCTTTAAAAGGGCCACGCGTTAGGTGCAACGGACATGGGAGGCCAAGTCAGCCGTTATCGGGGATGCGCACCCATGAAACATGCCGCAGATGGGAAGATGAGGTGGCACAATTAGGTGTGGATTCTCACTGTGTCAGCCACCTGCTTCCTCTCTCTCTGCCGCTACCGATCTTATTTGCTTGATCAGCCTACCGGGTGAGAAGGAGAGAGTGCGGTGAATGCTTCGCAAGTCTACTATCACTGTACACTGGAAAACGTCACCGTTACTGCGTCCACCCCGCTGTGGGTCGTTTGGTCAAACTGTGCATTGTTTGCCGCCTCACCCAATTAAATGCCATTCAAAAGAGAACCACGCTTGCAAACGTTTGTTACCAATTTCTCCATTCAATATTGAATCCATTTTATTTAACAGGCGGTAGTTAAAAACAGATTCATCATTTAAAGTCATTTTTCTAAGGGACTCTCTTAAAGCGTGAAGTATTTTTTTGTTTTTTTTAAAAATTGTCCCAAAATTTCGCTTTTGCTTTATTTTTTTTCAAAGCTTCCAAACTTTCCCATATATCTTGTAAAAGTCATTTGTAAATGTCATTTTATACCCTAAGAGTGAAGGGGTAGAGGTGAGCGTGTCAACGCTCGTATTATATTGAGAAGTAGGGATTATAAAGAGTCGATTTGTACAGCCCGCCTTTTATGAATTCATATTGTATTGAAAGACCAACCAGGTGAAAATTGTCTTTAAATTTTTCGCAAACAAACTTCCTTCTAAACTTTCCGACTAAAGTACGTGTCCAACAAAAATATATTATTATCATTGTCCTTAAATTACGGAAAACTTGACATCAACTTTTGTTACCTCGAAAGTTATTTATAAAAGAAGACTTCACAATAGATACCTCAGGAATTTGACCAAAATTAAGTAAACACTCAAGCTAGTAATCTCTGAATAACAGAAGGAGAAACACATGGTGCATTTACCTGTCGACGTATGGAGTTTTCCAGATGTATCTTGACCGGTTTCAAACGCGGAGTGTCTGAAGGGGGTTGCACTTTCTTAGTGATTCCATCCAGTTTTACGTTAGAGTTCGCATGTGTCAAGAAAAGGGATGGTGCCTGATATGACATGTATGACCGAGCGTTAGCTGTCTCCTGAAACAATGCCTGACTTTGCGGCAGGTCTGACGAAAGGGGTGACGGTGGTGATGGTTGATAGCCGCTAAAGCCCAGTGGCACGCGGGTACAAGCGGTGCAGAGGAAATTTCCAACACCATCAGGTCGGTAGGACGACCCTCCGAGTTTACCACAGTTGACACACTCGTGTAGGTTATTTAGCCCCCAACTGAAGAGCGTCGCCTGAGGTGCTAAAAAGTAAATATCCGCATTATTCGGAGCAAAACTGTGATATCGTTATTACAAACAACTTGCGAAAAGGGGCTTTAGTTTTGATAGACAGAAAAAGGTAAACTACAACTCCAGCTCCGCTTTACAAAAAAAGACGTACGTGCCAACAACAATCGACACTTCTTCCAGTATGGCTTAGCACTGTAATATAAAGTTGTTTTAAAGGTTAAAAAGGGGTAATAAATTCATTCGTGGCAATCCTGCGTTAAAAAATGTGTGGTATTTCAGTCACTAGGTTCGAATTCACTGTCTGTTCTGTTCGACGCATCCATAATATTCTTCTCGATGAGGGCATTAGATGCTGAGTGTTATGTATAATACTTCTAATCCAGTTACTAAATGAAATTAGTAGGATTAGAGGGATAAGAAGTTGCCGATACGAGCGAAACTGCAAATCCCAGGAAGAGAAGGGTTAGACAAGGTATCTGGGGCATGAAATGCATCCGCCTTATCCCAGCGATCGCGTCTACCTCTGCTCGAGTAACACGGTTCCCCACACAGAGTGGCAGGCTGCAGGGTGAGGCCTTTATGTCGCACCCATCTCCAGCTGACTCAATCTTGCTTTGCTCATGGAGCACACTTAGTATGGGAGGAAAAATGTGAAATCGATGCTACTTAAGTCCTTCTCGCTACCATCCGGTTGATTCCTTAGTACCTGCTTCTGCCCCCGGCAATGGCACTTTTCTTTGAGTAAGCTGGAAGCATTAATGCCTAAGCGTATAAACTGCCTACGTGAAATCGACAATGCCACTTCGATATGACCTATCTGCGTGTGCCTGGCAATGACAGACATGCATTAAAAGTATGAATGTGCATAAAAATTTATGTGCATAAAATGGGTGAAACAACAGGTCAAGCACGTCCGTACCTCGATCGGTGAGTGCCTTTATACCGTCATTAATATTTACGAGGATGGTCATTTTTGACTTATTAGTCGTCATCAGTCCACCTTATTAGGCTGATGCGAGATTCGAACCCGGTCCTTTAGACAGAGCGTTCTTGCACCCTTCCACTGTATACATACATGCATACAAGTAAAATGCAATAAAAGCTTTATAATCATTTTGATTTTTTATCGTCCGCATCGTGAAAACCTGCAGTTTGACGTCCATTTGGTAACTCTGGGGTGATCTAAGGCCGAATTTAAGGTAGATTTCTGATCATACAAAATACTGCAACCGAAGCAATATGGATAAAATTATCCTAGCTCTTTCAAACGATCTCTCAAAATTTCTAGAGAGATCCAGACAGCACCAACAAGCCTACAATGGGTATCCAAATGAATGCTATTTTAAGAATCCCAGAAACTGATACAACTATACTACATTTAAGAATCTGGTATGTGAAAGAACAGCATGTAGTATACACTGTGTGGTCAAACTTACAGTTCTGTCTTTTGGGGAAGCTATCCGTGAACAGTTGTGTTCGATAGTCGGCAATCCGTTGGTCACAAAAAGGTGAAATAAAAGGTTGATAGACGGGAAAATTGATTGTTGTGGGAAGACCAGCGGGAGGATTTGTGAGGCATTCCGTGGGAGGGGAAACCGATGACGCTAGGAATGAGTTCATTTTAGGGTCAGCTAGGTTTGCCTGGTACGAGATCCAGTCTGCTGAATTCGGTGTAGCACTGTTCATTAGTTTCTGCACTTTGTAGAAGTCTGGTTGCGTCCGTGAAGCGTCATGGGAGTAATACTTACTCGAAGAGATATCAGAAGGCCTGTCTGGCGTGTAACTTGGAGGAGGAAGTCGATGTTCAGCATATGGACTGCTAGGGGAATTTCGGTGAACAGTAGCATTCCTCCGATTGCAGAAATCAAGGGACGTCGATCCGGGACTGTCGTCCGTGAATGATGGTGGTGAGCTTTCAATTAGCATTCGAATAACAGGACGGGAAAAACTAGAATCCAAGCAAGAAAACCTTACAACAGTTGTTGAATTTTGAGGATTTCGTCCTCCGAAAACGCCCTTTTCCTTTTACTCACGGCACAAAATCTTAAATGTATTTAACTGCCTTCCTTATGTCTGAAATTCATAGATGCGTATGTGCTATATCTGATGGAAATTAGCGCGAAAAGAATTTTGCATTTAGCGAAATGCCCTTTTCACTAAGATATGCACAAAACTTGGACTTTCGATATTGCTACAATTTTGAACAGCAGTAGCTCATTTGGAAGACATTGGAAGAAGAGCCATCTCAAAAATATACCGTGCTGTGAGCGTCTTTTTAATGTTTTCATCGGACAAAACGGCATGAAGAATTAACTGGTTACTGATTTCACATATATGGAGGAGCGTATGTTAAATATTTATAATCCTAAAGGGTACACTGACGTGATCATATAAATGTCTTCTTGTCAATGCTTTTTTTCATGGTCTCTAACACTTTAACAAAAACCCTATGATTTGTGATAATGCAATCGATTAGACATATATTATCTCGTTTCTTTTCAAATTACCTTACTTTAGTCTATTATTACTCCCGCTAGGCGAAAACGAATATGGCCATATAATTATCCCTCATCCACCCTCTTTCAAAGTTTGAAAGGTGGCTCGTTGTAGCTGAGTATTATGACCACCCTCGCTATGCATCCAAAAATCGACAAATGAGTAGTCAGTCGATAGATACACAGTAATAAGACTATTGTATGAGAGTATGTAACTGTTGTTGTAAAGTACGAACAGTTCTGCTTAAATGGGTGGCAATAGAGAATGCCATGTTTCCCTGTCCGTGCAAACTATAAACTGTACAGAATTTCAGTGAGACGGTTCCAAACAGTATTCCCTACAGATTCCGTAAAAACGCCCATTTTCCAGTTTGCCTTATTGCTGCAGTATACTTTTTTTCGGATTTTTCCTGGCATCGGATCCCAGAGATATGGAAGTTAAACCGGCAGCCATAACTGCGCCACGCACATTCTTTGTTAAACATCCTGCGACAGTAAGGTTATCTACCTTCATTGCGACTTCTCCCAACCACGCTGACCTTACCGTTCGACTCAAAGATGGACCCCTCTACACACGCACACCCGAGCATCCACAATCGGTTTTTACTTATGTGACATAACACGCCTGCACTTGGACACATCGGCCCTAATTCGCCCGACTCAGGCCAGAGATCTGTGCATGGACATGTTATCACTGACATGCAGCTTAGCTCAGCCCTCATTTCAAAGGCTTGTTACAGATCCTAAGATCCTACAATAGCCCATGTGCTGACCAATACTTTTTTCTGTTCATTTAGAACAAGTTTGTCGATTTCAGTAATAACCCACGGTAAGTCCAACCAGAGTGCGCTTGAATGAGTCATCCGGCATTTCAAGTACTGGATTCTCGCATTACCGTACCTGAGCCACGACAGCTAATTCCGCCGACTTCAATGCAGGTTACTCCAATCCTCCTCACCTGTTGGAAGGTCAGGCTAACGGATGGCCTCGTCTTCTAGGGTTTCCTGTAGCTGGGTCAAGACGGACTGATTACTTTCATCTACGCCCTCTGAGTTATGCCCCAAATCCGACTAGGCATATGTAAATATATCCTAACTGTGCGTATACTATTTACTTGTGCATTTTTCGCTTGCACTAAGCCTTGCAAAGCTAAAGTAACGGTAGTCTTCTCAAAAACCACATGTACCTCTGTATAATTGACTGAGAAGGTTGATTTCGAATCTATTGACCGAGAGCCTCTTCTTACTTTATAGGCCCGTCTGTTTTACTACTCTACTACATGAAAAACCTAGTTCTGTCGTTAGGAGCCTATTTCTCCCAACGAGGAATAAAGCTCTTACCCACGATTCCCAATAAGCAATTCACGATACGCCATACACGCATGGGTAAGGGTGTCTTGTATGGACGCCAAAGAAGGACACGGAAATAGGAACCGCCCCCCTCCCCCGCTTAACATAGATGGATCTTACGGTAAATTTCCGGAAGGGCAAATCTTCCAATGTCTCAACGCTAACACTAACCCTAACATAAAACCTAACTTTCACTTTAGGCTTGATCCTAGCCCTACCCTAAACCTCAACCTTATAGTTAACCCGAACCCAAATCTTAATCCTTAGCCTAATCCTGAACCTCACCCTAGTTTTGACCTTAATCTTAACCTTAAACCTAACCCTAAACTTAGCCCTAACCCTCATCTTAATCCCTTAGCTAATTTTCTCGGAATTTGGCTTAGACCCACATGGACTGTGGTTGGTTCCTATTCCCGTGTCCTGTCTAGTCAGGATTCAAAAATCAGTTGCGTATTAATCAGCCCTTACATTCCATTTTAACTTAATTCAAGCGAAATCACTTGGTGTAGCAGGCAAATGCGGCGCTTTGTCTCCCATCAATGTTGGTGTTTATGGGGATGGTCATCATAAGCAGTTGCAACTCAAACTCTACTAGTGCGATTTCTGCACGAACCGCATAATGTGCCTTCTCAGTTTGTTGGTTGTAATTTATTTATTTTGTTGACGAAAATGATGATCAATCTAATTCGCTGAAGAAGTCCTTTCCTTTCTAAAAACGTCAGCATGTCACTTTCAACTTCATCTTGGATCAGGAATTACTAGTCTTTGGGACTGTATCAGCATGCTACAGAAATCGATTCAGAACTTTTGTGTGAAAATGACAAAACAGGATACTTTTCCTTCCCTAATAGCAGATGCCCCATTATAAACAAGAATCAAGGGAAATAAGATAAAATATTCTTGAATTATCACGTGAGGGCAACTTGTACGCATTACATGCACAGGAATGATTAGTAGTAGCATAGTATCATAAAGAAACAAGCCCATTTTCACGTTGAAACGGCCTACAAATGTGCGAGACTTAATTCGATGGTCGCCCGGACCCAATCGGTATAAATTAAACGAAACAGTTAATTTGAGATAAAGTTGAAAGGTGTCACCTACCGAGGGCCAAAGACGCACTAAACAGGTTGAATTTTTCTTTCCGGAGTTTGTCGAAGGTACTGTGGTCCACGTTTATCTTCAATCCCCGCCCTCATGTCCCGCCGTCCCCGTCCTACCACGTGTGCAGTCCGCACCCCGTCTCCCCCCTGGTCCCCTTTAGTTACCTGCGCCAATCCGCATTGAGGACATTCCGCACAGGGTAGCCAATCAAAGTGAAGCACTATAACTGTAGTAGAGGGCACGATCACAGCCGGCTCGAACATACGGGACAAGTCTACAACCGTTTTATTAAAGGCAGCGAAAGAACGATAAGCAAACTGGTTTATGACGGACACCGTAAAGGGAGGCCTTCAGCCGAACATATTTCTTTCCACAGAGCTGAGCTTTGTTAACAATGGTACCAGCATGCGTCACCCACGGTTCACGCGCTCAGGGGTCACTTGTTTTGCACGGTGCAGCTCATTATAATTTAGCTGACTGACTTCTGTCTGACAATAGCCGAAAGGTCTCATGCATTTTTGGGAGGTGGAGGGTTATCTTGGTAAGCCAAAAATCTTTATATGCGTCGGATGAAATCTCAAATGAAATAGTAATGGGCAAAAAGGTATATGCTAGTAACGTAGTAGAAGCGATTTCCCTCATTTGACGTGAGATTAACCGTGTGTTCGGTTAGAAATAAGAGGGATTGAGATAGCCCACAAACTATTATTAAGTCATTTTGATTTATTTCTACTTTAAGATTTCGAATGGGTGCTTTAGGATGGGATGGGAAATTACCCGAGGTTGGAACTGAAGTAGGGATTGGAGTGGACTTTGAGTCTCCTCGGTGAAGAGGTAGCCAAGGCTGTGTAATTCGGTTTCTTAACGGTCTGTTACCATCTTTGAGAAGTTTTAATCACGTGGGGTTACTACGGATGATTTAAGAAGCAGCCTTTGAGAAAAGATATACTTTAGACCCTACGATTATCGATGCTGAGTACAAGTGTCAGACTGTGGGGCGGGGAGATGGGAGCCATTTTTATTCTAGCACAAATGTCAACTGCCAAAAATTTACGCTGGTTTAAAGTAAGTGTGTTTGATATATCAGAGAAGATCAAAAGGCAGCATAAGACTATACGAAAGTTTGACTTGTTGGTATGTTATCTTCATATACTCACTGGTACTAGCTTTTGCAACGTATTATGTTAGTCTATCCTATGTAAGTGTTTGGTGAGGTGCAGGAACGACCATCTGCAGAATCTACCTCTGTTCCAAAAACGGAACCGATTCGGTTTTCCTTGAAGAGCTGAACATTTAGCATGACCATTGTAACGAGCCGTGATGTAGATGCTCTAAACCGAAACCGAATCTGCCCGGCTCGCAACGGGTGTTTATCGGGTTGTGGGCTGAAACCTGCTGCCGTATATGCGTGTGATAGCATGCCCAGGAGGCGGATCTTCACACGGCATCAGCTACTGCGCCCAAAGCCAACATCATTAGTTGACAAGCTCAGACCGTCGACTTGCGCCTGGCGAGTAAAGAGATAGAGAGGGTGGGCCGATACCGGGGAACCCGTCCTTCCGTCAAACCAGCACATTTCTCACTATAATGAGTCTGACTCCTGTAAACCTATTAGGATGTGCTGATAGTTATGGCCTGGAAATGTGTCCACTGGTGCGCCAGCTCAGTCCTAATGGGAGTAATTTGGAGCGACTTTGGACTGAGGCTCTGGCTGCAGTGGCTCCCTCTTTCTAACACCATGTCATTCCCTCCTGTTGCGATCTCAGGGGGCGCCCTCATTACAGCCTGGTGCGTGCAGTGAGGACCGAGCAGTGCGTGGCACATGTAGACGGAGTGTTAAGCTTTGTCAGTTGCCGGGCCCGCAGTCACCTGCGGTTGAATTGACATCGTGCCGTGAAAGTAGCATGGTTGACTGGAGGGGAGTATAAAGTATGTTAGATACTGCGCAAGTGTGCGCAAGGGTTGAACATTCGAACTTTCGCGCCTCACTACAAACTAATTCACTCGTTCGTCACCGATGCTGCGCCCACTCCGCGGGCCACTTGATGGACATCGTCACTTGCGATGATCGATTTTTCAGCCTTAACCGGCAATAAGGGCCAGAAGGTGTGTTTAGTTCAGAACAGAAAGGAGTTGTAAAGCTCTCTGGTACTCCGACTTTAACTGTTAAACCAAAGGAAAATGGTTTACATTTAAGTCCTGTTGTTCTGAAGCGGTGCCTTTTAACTAGACGTCAATCTATGGAGCAAATGTCATGTGCAACTGCAAACTGAACAAGTATTCTCATTTCAGCCATAGTTTAAAGGTCTCCTTGTATTCCAATGCGTATAACCCTATTGTCTCGGCAATGCTACCTGATCACTGGTCGCGTCGACCGTGACCTTATAATCTTAAATCAGAGAAGATATGAAGTACTCATTTTACTGACCAACATTTACACAGGGCATCCCATTGGGAGAGCATTAGGGAACCCCTCTAACGTTGTCTTTGACCCACCTGTTAAAGAAACTCACTAAATGAACCTGCACAAGCATGGTCATATCATAATAATTGTAATGGGAAGCTTTGAATAGGAGTTAAGTATCTCCTTGGTTATATAATCGTGGCGATTACGGCTCCAGCCCCTTCCTGCATTGCGACTAAGTTTGCTTTTTCAGCACTTTTCATCGGTAAGACTTGACAAAGTTGATGATTGTTCGAGTTACCCAGCCTGGCCTAGAAGGTAATGTAAACCATCTTAAATTGAATTTAAATACAATAGAGGTAAAAAGTCCCCTTTCACTTATTAGTACTTTTAAATGTCACCTAGCTCGTACACTTTTTCATGCTAAGGGAGGTAAGCAATCAAAGTTCGTCTTTTAGTGTGACGAACGTTCAGTCAGCTGACTGTACTAGCATGAATCCAGGGCTTTTGCTGTGCTTGTTGGGTCGCTAAGCCATGTTCCTGGTCCAGCTGCCGACTTTTGAACGTTCAAGCTCAAGCAGCTGATAACGAAAAACGTTGTTGTAAAAGTAAAGCGACCACCTAATAGGCTTCTGCGTTTAAGCACGCAAAACAGGAGGATGTTATTTGCATGCAAATGTGCATTATTTTTTTTTCTGGAAATAGAGTGAGCAATTTTCGCGTAAAAACGGTTACATTTGAAGCTACCTACTCTAATTGCGTTTTTCAAATCTAAATTTGGGCGCCTAGCGGTCCCCCTGCGTGCTTTCATTGTGGACACGCAAATGCACTTCAATCACCAACAGGAGCGGAAAGTGTGTGAAAGTTGGAGCACTTTGGGCCCTGTTCAAGCGAGCACCTCACACGATGACGGCTTCACAGGGTAAATTATCGATCTGCTTTAGCCATGCAGCCTGGTCTCGGTGAGAAGTTTGATCGATTAGTTGAAATCTGCCCCTTGGCTGTATGTTTTCCACGCTATTCAAGGTGCGTATAGGCCTATAGATCACATAACACTGGAGCTAAATTGTGCAAAAGGCCTCGTGTAAGTGGCGCTGGGGGGGGGAGAGGAGCGGTAGTACCGCATGCGAGCACTCTGAAACCATTTTTGGGCCGGTGTTGGATGCAGCCCAGTTAACGCACAAAACCCGGGAGCAGTATTTAGTGTCATCTTTGGGAAACATAGCCGCGGTTATGCTCACAAGTCCGTAGCTGGAAGATAATGATGTCTCTGATTCGTGCAGGCATGCACTGCACTCCTGATAGACTTACATAAGGTAAAATAGCATAAACAGTAGTTGTTTTCTGCCCAATACCGAGATATCGTGATCATATCGTCCGAAGGTTTACCTCGCGGTCAATTAAAGCATCGCGAACGGCATCGTGTGTGCCTCACAACACAAGATGGTGACTTGCAGGTGACGTCAATTATAGTGATGGTAGACTGGCGCTGCGTCTACCTCACCGTCTGATTTCAGATCCACTCGAGCCCACTGACAAGGCAGGCTCAACAAGAGCGGAACCGAGATCGAGCGCAGTGGACGACAAGGCTAAACAGCCGGCAGTCAAAGGATGCAGCCGATATGCTACCGCATGCGTATGACAGTTCAAGGCTCTTCCTTTATCGAGGATGGCTGAAAAAGCATCTATGTTGAGGGGCAGTCGTTAACAGTCATACGCATTTGGTAGCCTACCGACTGCATCCTGGAAATAGTTAAACTGTTTGCGAATGAATTAATCATAGCTGATAGTTCAAAACGTAGAAGAATGTTTTGAGCGATCGTGCCTTCTCTTTCTCAAAAGGAAACGTTCTAGTAAACGTTTCTGAAATTTGAGCTGTAAGGGTGGTTAAATGCAACAGCCTAGTACTTTCGGATTTAACTTAGGCCGGCAGGCTACTAATCGCCACTAGATTCAACGAATTTGTAAAAATAAATTATTGCTCCCTGGTTTGAAACAAGCAAACGTGAAGGCATCTTCAGCAAGCTGTTCACGCACCATTTATATTTGTCAGTCACACTCCCACATCAGGCAACTGATCGGCTCGGACAGTGGTCTGATTGTGGGGGTGGGGGAGAGAGTGAGGTCAACAGCTCAGCGCATTTTCCTCACTATAAACAATCTGATGCGCTTGAAACTATCACGGTGCGCAAAAGCCGTAGCTTGGAAGGTTGCCAACTGACGGGATAAATCGGAACGCGTGGTCAGCCCAATGTGTGTTTTGTGTGAAGTGGCTGACTGGCGGACTACGAGTCAGGTTGCAATGGCTCCTTCTTAATGCGGCCTTTATGACACTACCACTCCGTGGGATCCAAGCCAGGTGTACTGGTACGCCTAGGAGCAGCTCCGGCCGCGCCAGCCACCTGCGCCCTCTCCCATCTCCGGTCCTCTTGACTCTGTCATGACGACGGGATCAGGTGTGGGAGGAGGAGAGAGTGCGGTAGCGATAAGCGCCATGTGTTAGAAGGTTGCTAACTGGCAATTAAACGCAGACCTCGCAATCAGTCCAATTTGTGTTGTGTGGAGTGGTTGACTGGTGGTCTGTGAGTCAGGCTGCGATGGCTCCTTCTCAACGTGACCTCTGGCTATCTCACACGATGAGATAAGAGCCGATCAACCCCCTGTGGTGTGAAATCCTGGTGCTGTGTTTGGGGGGCAAGGTCATGTACGTAGTACACGTAGGCGAGGTCACCAGCAGCTGCGCCCACTTCCGCATTAGCAAACTGACCGGTTCGGACAGTGGTCTGATTGTGGTGGTGGGGGAGAGAGTGAGGTCGAGAGCTCAGCGCATTTTCCTCACTATAAACAATCTGACGCGCTTGAAACTATCACGGTGCGATAAAAGTCGTGGCTTGGAAGGTTGCCAACTGACGGGATAACTCGGATCGCATGGCCAGTCCAATGTGTGTTTTGTGTGAAGTGGCTGACTGGCGAACTGAGAGTCGGGCTGCCATGGCTCCTTCTTAATGTGGCCTTTATGGCACTCCCAATCCATGGGATCTGAGCCAGGTGTGGTGGTACACCGAGGGGCGGCTTCGGACGCGCCAGCCACCTGCGCCCTCTCCCATCTCCGGTCGTTTTTACTCTGTCTTGACACCAGGCTCAGGTGTGGGAGGAGAGAGTGCGGTAGCTGCAGCGCAAGGCTACAATCACTTTAAACAAATTCACGTGCAAGTAACCGTCCGTGTACCACCTGGTGTGGAGCATACGGGGGACCTCGTCGAAATCGACAGTCGAACTGTCGTATATTTGTCAGTCACTGCAATCGGTCCTGCCTCCGGTAATCCTGACTCAATGTTGCCACCACGACCAGGTAGGTGAGGGGGAGAGACTCCGGCAAATGGTGCGCAAGACTTCTATCATGATAAACTCGTTAAAGCGTAACTCACCGTACGGGGTTCACCACAATCGGAAACCTGCAGTCGCTATTGTAGAACTGCCATGTTTTTTTGATATTGCGAGAGATTTTGTTCCAACTTACTTGGTAATGCAGCCGCATTTAAGTAATTGGATATATTTGAGGGCAACGCTTTACTTTCAGTCAATATTTACCTACTTTCGACCTCTAGATGTTATATGCACCCATGCGTCTGAAATCCATATGTCGCCTGAAATACTACGTGAATTGTTGACACTTTGTTCTAAAAATGTTCAACTTCTGTTCAATGGACAATTCTACAGATAAATTGACGGAGTCCCCTCGGAACAACCTTTGCCGACGTTTTTATGGATCATCTTGAAGAAAGAGGTCATCAACTTTAAACACGACCGCATAATACAGAAGATATGTTGATGATATATTCATGATCGTTGATAGCAAGGACAACGCTGAAGACTATCTTAATGTTAGGAATAAATTGCAACCGAAGATTAAACTAACAATGGAACAACACACCAAACTACCCTTCCTAGACGTCCTCGGGTTTAGAGAGGAGGATGGCTCAATGTGGAGCTTGGTTTTCCACACAAATACTCGGAAAGGGTAATGCGTATATTGTACGAGCCTTGTGCCAATATAATGGAAACGAAGTCTGGTACCTACTCCTTTTTTTTCAAAGAGCGAGGAATATTTGCTCTAGTGAGACCCTTGATACAGAGATTCCCCTCATAAAAGCAGCCTTACCTAACCGCGGCTACCCTGCACGCTTCATTCGAAAAGAACAGAAACTGTTTAGGGCCTAAGTTTACGGAACATTCAATTCCCAAAAAGCCCATTATGGTATCCTTACATTTTACGGGTGACAATTTTTAACGCACAATCAAATGACGGTTGCGCTGCACCATAGAAAGGCTGTACAATGCCATTGAACTAGTCTTCATCAGTCCTACTAAGAACCTTCCAATCAGCCGAGCAAAGTATGTTTTGCCGTTGCACGCCACCCCAAAATGTGTTCAGGAATTCACGTGTACTTTCTGATGTAAGTAAATTGGGCGAACGCAATGGCAATTGGCAGCCAGGGTGTCTGAGCATTTGCCTAGTTGACTTTTCAAACAAGAAAATGACTGTGATCCACGTTAAGCCCTTACTACCTTATCCTGTATGATATTTAAAGGTAACTTCTTCCAGCTGAGCATTCTTTGCAATGAACCCTGCCCCTTGCTGTTATGCATCGACCTTCTGTGCAAATTCAAACTGTTGTCTGCTTCTATTAGTTAGCTCGGTTATGCAAAGATGGGTTGCTGTTGATAAGCCATCACGAAAGTTGCTGGAACCAATAAATCCTACCGTGCACGCATGTGTTAACTTTAAGAACATCTGTTTGCAAGACGCAAAATAATTCCACCTGGAGTACAGCACAGATATCCCTTAGAAGACGATCGTTTGAGTCAGTAATTTAACTAAAAAGCGACCGAACAATACGCAGGCATGCGCGCAACAGCCACGTTTTATACCGTCAGTTCGACCGCCATGTTAGTCGATGTCCACCGTATGCTTCAAGGTGGTGCAGGGACGGTGAATCGTGCTGGATTATAGTGAGAGTAGACTTGTGCTGCATCTGCATCTCTGTTTCACTCCCTTACTTAGACTCGGTGTCAAGACAGTCAAGAAGACCGGCGGTGGGAGAGGGCGCAGGCCCACGCACTGTGGTCCAACACCAAGTAAGAACAAATCAACACGACAGCATCCACTGCAACGTCTTGATTCTAGGGACTTGATTGAGATGTCAACTATACGGTGTCTGAGGTAGTCGAGATAAACAGCCGTACTGAGCCAAGGTCACTTGATTAGTGGGATTCAAACGCGCAGCCAGGAAGATGCAAACGTCAAGGACCTAAAGCACGAACATTTTCACGGTCACGCATCAAAAGCAAAAAGACGCAGATAATTGGCACATTCACCAGGCTATTATTTTTGACTTCATTAATTTTGTCTTTTTTTAGAATGCCATGCACCTTGATAATTTGCTTAAAAGGTCAAAAATTAATAAACATTTGACGGTTTGGTACGGTTCTCAAATCCAAAACTCAGGCAAACCATACTAAATTATCCTATAGTTATTACGGGACGAAAGGGAGCGTTTTGGGTTCACCTGCCTGAGAGTAAGGAATTCGACAAATTAAAAGTTGCCTTAGTAAATAAGAAAAAAAAACGGAGGATATTCATGCGGATCCGTACTATACAGGAAGTCTTTTGAGCTCATCACGCGAAAAACGCTAGGCGAATACAGGCCACAGGGCTTTATTGCACCTGTCTTCCCACGTGGATTAAGTGAACTGTCCTCAACCCAAGGGAAATTAATCTCAGATTCAAGATCGTAGAAGCCAGTACACGAGTATGAAGGAAGGTGGAAGAGAGAAAGAGAGAGAGAGAGAGAGAGAGAGAGAGAGAGAGAGAGAGAGAGAGAGAGAGAGAGAGAGAGAGAGAGAGAGAGAGAGAGAGAGAGAGAGAGAGAGAGAGACAGAACGAGAACTCCATGTCCCACTTTCTGATGATGCGGTGTCAGGACTTTTTCCCACGCTTAGAGGCCAGGGAAAGGCCATTAAGATGAGTGTGCGCCCGGCTGTAGTCAGTCCACTCACGACATAAAATGCAACTGGTTTTAATTGTGTGGTCGAGTGTGTGCGCACGTGGTTATGTGTAAATTAAGCATAGTCAGTCTTGAGGGCGAATGGACCAGATTTGAGGTCTAATGGCGTTTTAACCAGTGGATCCTGGGAAAGTTACATCAATGCACTTTCGCCTTATATCGCCCAGGGTTTTCACATCAGCTTGATTTCTGATTTCTCGAAGTTACAGTTTACCTGGAAGCAAAATTTTAAAATCTCGATGTGCTAATGCAGATTGGTTGAATACTTAGAGGACAGGGCGAGGATTTAAACAGTTAACCACCTCCATGACCTCCTATGGTGTTGCATTTTAAGAATTACCGCGTTTAAATGCCCCTGTGCAGATTTGCTTATAATAACGTATGCATTTTTTATTTACTCGATTAATCCAAATAAATTGCCCTTTTCTAAGGTATAGAATATATGCTTTCCTATCTAAACGACCAGGAAATTCACCGTGGAAGGGTTGTGAAATAAGCTAGGTGGTGATCGGAGCATGAGTGGTGGATAGTTGTCCTAGTCGCCACACAAACGGGACCCATCTGTCGACATAGGAGAACTTGCTTTCTATGTACGTCGATCAAGTGCTGGTCTACCAACTGCGTGTTTCCGAGTAAAGTCGTTTTAACTAGAGGCTGGAACCTAAACTGCGTATTAGATACGGGTAAATGAACCCGTTGTCTCAGTAACCTAGGTTTAAACTAAATAAGGTGAGGTTCCAGGAAATATTACCCTAAATAATCCGGTGCACAATAAGAGCTGATTTATTGCATCGAAGAATGGTACTTAAAAACTACAGAGACACTGGAGTGACCAGTTCTGGTTACTTACGGCCATTAGACACCGATACTACCGAATCGGGGTGCTGGCGTGTCAGTGCGCAGCGCACAATTAATCCTAACGATTCAAGACAGGATATCACCGCTGTATCATGAAATATAATTTCTAATAGTAGACGACTGTTCCCAGCTTTGCATGGGCTAGGTCGCAAAGGCAAAGTTAATCACAACTAGTCGTTTGATATGGATGGGATTATTCAGGTGGTTAAATGCTAAAAAAATGTGTTTACTTCTACTGGGACAATACAAACGGCCTAAAAAGCAGTTTAGCGCTGGACAAGTGAGTTCGTCAAAGAGTGGTTGAAGATTTGCTGCTTATAGTTGCACTAGACAGCAATCTCGGACGAGTTAAGGTAAACATAACCATCCGTCAATGAGGAAGCGTTCTTCCAGTCAGAATCTACCCAAATCTTAAATTTCTGGCAGCAAGTGTATCTCAATATACGACATTTTCCCTAGCTGGGATCTTTGCTTACCAAGCTTCCTAAGGCCTTGGTAACGCGGCTGAATAGTAGACTAATTGATTGAAATAAGTTACAATCCTGCTTGTCGAGGAGAAAAGTCACTACTGTTCGTTCTACGCGGTACGTTCTAGCCATTTTTAACCGGATAGATTCCTTAGGGTGAAGGCCCCTCTACCCAATCTTCGTTTCGGGAGCTAGCTTGAAGAAAAATGCAGTGCTCATTGTCGTTCACGCGTACTGGGGACCTTGAGACACCGAGGATTGCAAATGCACTAGGGCAGGATTCCCACGGGCGGTTGCCACGGTAACGTAGGTTGGCGGGGTAGAGGGGAGGGCGACACGACCACCAATGGAGCGGGACGCAGAGCAAATACCGAGGCCTCGCATCCCACGACCAACGTGTCGATTCCCCCACCCACCCGCTGCGATCTTTCACTCCTGGTGCCTCCCCGTGGTTAGTTAGTACCGGCAGTCGAACAGGGAAAGTTTACAGGACAGGGCTTGGATCGGCTACACTTGGTGTGTGTGTGTGTGCCCCCTAAACGGGCCACGTGGTAGATGCGCTGGACCAACTCGGGTGCCACCTCAGGGCATGGCATGCGTTATTTGGGTTGCGCCCCGCTAACAAATTCCAAACATGGGAGGTGTGGTGGCACGCCTAGAGGTGGCTAGGGCTTAGGAGACCCAGCCGCGCCAGCCACCTGCGTCCTCTCCCGCCTTCGGTCGTCTTGACTATGTCTTGACAACGGGCTCAGGTGGGGGAGGAGTAGAGAGTGCGGTAGCTACAGCGCAAAGCTACTATCACTTAAACAAATTCATGCGCAAGTCCACGTCCCTGCACAACCGTTCCATAGATCATACGGTGGATATCGTCTGGCTACGACGGTCGAACAGTCGTGTGTGTGCTTACCGAGAAGAACCAGTTACACAAAGCCTACATCGAACGCCCTACCGCTGCAAACAAGACAGCCTTCTACCGAAGTCACCGCCTTGTACTGCAACGGCTGCGGGAGATGCAGGATGCCTGGATGATGCGCAAAGCCGAGGAAATCCAAGGATACGCGGACCGAAACGAATGGAAGAACTTCTTCGCCGCCACCAAGGCTGTCTACGGACCTCCCGTAAAAAGCGCCGCCCCTCTTCTCAGTGGTGACGGCAGGACGCTGCTCACTGAGAAGACGCAAATCCTAACGCGATGGGCAGAACACTTTCAAAACGTTCTTGACCAGCCCGCCACCATATCCGACGCCGCCATCGATCGCCTGCCTGAAGTGGAAATCAATGCCGACCTCGATCACCCGCCCTCTCTCCAAGAAACCATCGGAGCCGTGCAGCAACTCTCCAGCGGGAAAGCACCTGGCTCGGACACGATCCCTGCTGAGATTTACAAGCATGGTGGACCCCAGCTGATGAATCGACTCACAGTGCTCTTCCAGGAGATGTGGCACTAAGGACAAGTCCCTCAGGATTTCAAAGACGCCATGATTGTCCACCTCTACAAAAAGAAAGGGAACCGCCAACTCTGCGCCAACAACCGAGGAATATCAGCTACTGAACATTGCTGGAAAGATCTTCGCCCGCATTCTCCTCAACCGCTTGAACGCTCACCTAGAGCAAGGAATGCTCCCGGAAAGCCAATGCGGCTTCCGACGGCACAGAGGAACAATCGACATGATCTTCGCCGCTCGACAGTTGCAAGAGAAGTTCCAGGAGATGCGGACTCACCTCTACACTAACTTCGTGGATCTGACGAAAGCCTTTGACATGGTGAATCGCGACGGGCTGTGGAAAACCATGCAGAAATTCGGCTGTAGTTAACGGTTCACGCATATGGTACGTCAGCTTCATGACGGGATGATGGCGCGCGCTACTGACAACGGGACGGTATCCGAAGCATTCGCAGTGACAAACGGAGTGAAGCAGGGCTGCGTACTGCAATTACCCTCTTCAGCCTCATGTTTTCTGCCATGTTAATTACGCCTACCATGATGAGCAGCCTGGGGATCCGCATCGCCTACAGAACTGATGGGCACCTTCTCAACAGTCGGCGTATGCAGGCCTCCAACGCGCGTGTCTACGACTACAGTCCATGACTCGCTCTTCGCTGAAGGCTGCGCCGATTTTTGGATTAACAATCAATACAGCCAAAACGGTTGTAATACACCAGCCGCGACCCGAGAGCGGATTACAATGCTCCCTCGAATCAACATCAACGGTGCTCAATTCAAAAACCGTGGAAACCTTCGCTTATCTAGGAAGCACGATGTCGCACAACACGAGAATCGATGACGAGGTTGCCCAACGGATCTCCAAAGCTAGTCAGGCTCTCGGTCGGCTGCAGGCCTCCATGTGAAATCGCCACGGTATTCACCTGAACACAAAACTGAAGATGTATATGGCTGTCGTCTTGTTGACACACCTTTACGGAGCGGAAACCTGGACCATCTACTCGAACCAAGCCAGGAAGCTGAATCACTTTCATCTCAGCTGCCTCCCGCAGAATACTGAAGCTGATATGGCAATACAGGATCCCGGACACGGAAGTCCTAGAGCGGACCGGAATCCTCAGCATCCATGCCATGCTGAGGCAAGTGCAATTGCGATGGTGCGGCCACCTGGTAAGAATGGACGACGAGCGACTACCCAAACGACTTTTCTACGGTGATGTCGTTACGGGTTCTCACCGGCAGGGAGGTCAAAAACGACGCTACAAGGCCACTTTGAAGAAATCGCTGAAGCAACTGCAAATCAACTAGGTGACCTGCGAGGACCTCGCCCAGGATAGACTGGCATGGAGAAGATCAGTGAAGACTGGTTCAGCAATCTATGAGGCCAACCGGATCGCCACCGCCAAAACCAAAAGAGCGGCACGAAAGTCACCAGCGCCACGGACCAACACCGCCAATGTCCAGGCCCTGCCAACATGCCCGCGCTGACAACGCATCTTCCGCGCGCGAATCGGCCTGGTTGGACATCTTCGGACGAAATGCCCAAAAAATCCTACAATTCCAATTTCTTCGTCAAATTCTGCCAACCCTCCTTCACACTCCCCCACCCTCACTCCTGGCATCAATTTAATTACTCCCACCATCATAGAAACCATATCCCTCTACTCCTCGCCTGGTACCTCCACCACCGCAACCACCACCTCCTTCGCCTTCCCTATCACACCACCACCACCATCAGCGATGATGAATCTCTCCTAAGCTGTACTCAATGCGACCGCACATTCACCTCACGCATCGGCCTGGTCGGTCACTTGCGAATACATCGTACAGAGACCGGTGAGCCAGTGCCTGGAGCACCATCACACAGCAGAGATCGTCGCCTCCACTGCCCTCACTGTCCTCGCGCATTCACACATCGCATGGGCCTATTCAGTCACATGCGCATCAATGATAGCGGAATTCACCACAGTGCCGACAACACCGATTCACCATGCACACCCTCCGCGCCTGACATTCTTACCACCACAGCCACCCCCACTACCATGAATGACATCCTCCCAGCCTCTACCGATTTCTCCTGCCCACACTGCGCCCGCAACTTTAACTTACGCATCGGCCTGTTCAGTCTCCTATGAATCCATCGCATGGAGGCTGGTGAACCAGTGCCTCGGGCTTCGACATACAGTCGACGCGTCCGCCTCCACTGCCCTAACTGCTCCCGCACATTTACACACCGCATGGGCCTATTAGACACATGCGCCTCCACGACAACCTCCGGTAAACCACCGGGGGCTAAGCTACATCAGTGCACACTACCTACACCAATGCATCGACAACACCTTCACAATCACCATTTACCAGAGTATATCACGGTTTCCTAGAAACCGTGGCTGGGAAGTCTGTCAATCTGACGCTTCCACCAGACCATGCCGTCGGCTTAGTGTATGTGCTGTGTGTATCGAGTGGCTGACCAGTAGACTGGGAGTCAGACGGCGATGGCCGCTCCATATCCCCTGAGTTTGTGAATCCTGGTGTGTGCGTTATGGGGTCCAGGTCGTGCTGTGGCGCGCAAAGACGGTTACGCCGATCCGTCAGCCAATGCGCCCACTCCCACATCAGGCAACTGACCGGCTCGGACAGTGTCTGATGGTGGGGTTGGGGAGAGAGTGAGGTCAACAGCTCAGCGCATCCTCCTCACTATAAACAATCTGACGCGCTTGAAACTATCACGGTGCGCTAAAATCCATGGCTTGGAAGGTTGCCAACTGACGGGATAACTCGGACCACGTGGTCAACCCAATGTGTGTTTTGTGTGGAGTGGCTGACTGGCGGACTGAGAGTCAGGCTGCAATCTCTCCTTCTTAATGTGGCCTTTATGGCACTCCACTTCGTGGGATCCGAGCCAGGTGTTGTGGCACGCCCAGGGTCGGCTCCGGCCGCGCCAGCCACCTGCGCCCTCTCCCATATCCGTTCTTCTTGACTCTGTCTTGACACCGGGCTCAGGTGGGGGCAGAGGAGAGAGTGCGGTAGCTGCAGCGCAAGGCTACTATCACTTAAAACTAATTCACGCGCAAGTCACCGTCCCTGCACCACCTGGTGTGCAGCATACGGGGTACCTCGTCGAAATCGACGGTCGAACTGCCGTATGCCTTGCTTACCTATCACGTTTCATCCCTCTAGGTGGATTTATAATTGGAAAGTTTATCTTGAATTATCAATAGGCCATGACCGTATGCCGTTGAATAATAAGTGGCGAAATTTTATGACGTCATTAAATTCTGCTAATTTCGTCGCCTTTACCTTGTTCAAATCGATGTATTGTAGGAACAAATACACGTGCGTTTTTGAGAAGGTTTGCATATTAAAAATCACGCAAGCACATTGGCTGAAAACAATTTGTAAATTTATGAAAAGGCGTTTCACACCTCCATATTGAACAGTCATTCAACTTCAAAACGTGTTCATCGGTCAGAAGCAGATTTTGGGAAAGCAAATTGTCTTTATAAGCGAAGTAACCCAACACCCCCGCCAGTGATCTACATTTCTTCCAACAGTTTTCCAACCAAGTTAAGAATTTCAAGTGATAGTTGTAACATGGTGCGGCCATAGTTTGCTACTTGCACATCATAAGAAGCAGTTTAAAAAGGTTCATTTTAAAATCTCAACGACAATTGTCTTCGGAGAATTCAATCTTTGGCAAATAGGAAGGTGCTTAGCCTGAATTACGTGAACTGTTCACGGTAGAATATAATTATTCGCGTAAGTGAGTGTCTTTTGGTAAATTTTAAGAGCAATGATTTTAAACAAAGTCTAACTGGAACTATAAAATTTATTGTATATTACTCTGATATCAAAATATCTGAGGCCATGACAGGCAAGATGCCA
The DNA here is from genome assembly GCA_017591395.1 of Schistocephalus solidus. Taxonomy (NCBI): domain Eukaryota; kingdom Metazoa; phylum Platyhelminthes; class Cestoda; order Diphyllobothriidea; family Diphyllobothriidae; genus Schistocephalus; species Schistocephalus solidus. Next base: position 94,104 of record WEDG01010455.1, on the reverse strand, counting down.
AAAGGTCCTGCCTTTACAGTAGTACCCAAGCCGAATTTTAAACGAATTTGATTTCTGACATCGAATAAATCTTTGCCACTTCAAACTTCTCGTTTCCAGTTAACCTGAGCATAAACGGATAAAGCAGAGTCTAAAGAAAGAAGATGCTAAGTGGTTAAAAATTTAATCATTCTAATGGTTACCATTGGCCGTTAGTTTTTCAATTCTTTGTGCGAGTCGCTTTTTGTCTTCCTCTGCCCTAAGAAGGAAGGTCCTCAGATCTTGTGCATCCTGTTCTACGCTTAGTGTCATTCTTCGACTTTCCGAAAGATCACCATTCACTCGAGCATTTTCCTAATAAAGTTCCAAAATTAATGTTAATTTTATGAGAAAAGTGGGTCAATATCAGGAATCAGTGATCAGCCGGTGTCAATTTTGGAATTTTCGGGCAGAAAACATATAGATAAAACTCACTATACAAACATTTATGACTGGCTAAAATCAAAACTTCGTTCGCTCATTATATATTGTATTCTGGAAGATAAATTTTTTAAATGAGATCTGAATTGGAGGGAACGAACGTCCTCCGGATTCTTACATTTACAAACTGAAAAGAAACATGTCGTCCCAAATCAAGATATTACTATGCCATGTTCAGTTTAAAATTTTATTGGAAATGAAACAAGGAGGATAGATTAAACTGAGACAGACATATAAAAATTATATAGAAAACAAATTAAAAATAGAAAATATCCACTACCAATTCCTAAATTTATTCATTAAAATGAAATGGAAAGGTACTCTTTAATCTTTCCACTTCACTCAGTCCTTTCAGAAAAATTATTAATCGCAATTTTTTGAATAGATTTAAACCAGAAACTAACTAACGAAATCTGAGGGACCATTTGATGAACTGAACGTAGGAACGTGGGTGTAACATCAGCAGCAAATCGGGAACATGCGCCTGGAATTTTACTTAGCACTTGCTCTTGAGCAATTGGCTGAAAAATATATGCCCCAGATGTGTTATCTCCTGAAATGTGAACTGAAATTCTCAAATATGATTTCGATTTGAAAAGATTGCCAAAAGATCAAGTGCTGTACTTCAAAATCATTAAAATATTTCAGTCACGACAGAATGTCGGCTTTTGAGCGAGTTGCCTTCCGGATGTATGTTTTAACCACAATATGTCAAAAATGACAAGTAATGTGTTATGCCTCATCCTGATTGATTTTTGATGTTCTCATGGATTCAAATACGTTCTATATGCACAAAAATATTCTTACGCGTACTCATGAGGCAGAAAACTTGCTGAAATGGAATCTTAAGGTGCTAAAATTTTACAAATAGGAAATTTTTCAAGAACGTGAAATGTCTATTAAGCTTTACATCTGTTCATTTATTTAAACTGTTTATAATGTAAGTAACATATTCAACGTCCATGGCAAAATTTTACAAACACCATAGAGCATTTTCCTTACAGCGTGGAGATTTCGCAAATTTCCTTAGGCAAAATATATACGGTATGTAGCTTGTAAACCCGGTAAACATGTAAAAGGTTAGGTCGGGTTCAAAAGTATTTGGGGGTTAAAAAGATTGTAAAAACCGAAAGATATCCTTTCTTTAAGTATGCTATTTAAAGAAGTAATTTGCTACAAAATGAGCACGAGATGAAATATTTAACAGTAGGTTTTTTATAAATATATTAGAATTTACTGGGACATCTACCATAAATTGACGAAAACGCATATTATTTCAGTAGTTATTTTTTAACCAAATGTAGTTTTTCCAGGTGACCGAAAGACGCCACTTCAAAAGCCGACATCCTCCCGAGAATGAAATAAATACAGATTATATTTCATGATAAGTAACCTTAAAACCATGCTTAAGCAATCTTTTCGAATCAAAACAATTAAGAATTCCAGTTAACATCTCATGAGATTGCACTACTACATAATATACAGTAGACTCCCTATCTCATGAAATTTCAACTGAAATTTTGTGATGTTTTTTTCGATTCAACCAAATCACTGAAGTTAGGTTGTCGTAAAGCCTCATTCAAAGATCCTTCTGTCACAGTAGGACGCCGGCTTTTGAAAGAGCTGCTTTCTGACCACCCTCAAAAAGCCTACTCTGTAACAATGGCTATTTAAGTAGGATGCAATTTTCTAATATATTTTCGATGCACTTATTTAAATATATTTTAAAGAAAATATGCACAAAAAATTATTTCATGTACTTTTTTGATATTAAATTATTTATTTTTTAAATCTTATGCTTGAAGAAAGGGCTACTTCTGGTTTTACAAATGTTTATAATTATTGGATTGATAAAAACCTTGTATGGTTCATTCGTAATGCATCGTATCTGCCAATTTATTAACTTTGCCTAAAATGAACGAAGCTGTCCCACCAAGTGACTAGTCAAGCGCATCAACAACGTCAATTTGAAATGCTTCCCTATCCGCGCACGCTGCCAGGTCTGTGACAGACCCACAAAGACCAACAGAATGAACTTCCAACCAGCAGAAAATGTTATCTTTCAAAATACAAGCCATTCTCTTAGTCTTGTCCCTCTACATACTGACCGAAGCGCAACAGAGGTACAAAGGAAATGTATTAATGATTCTATTACAATCTGCTTTTGCTCTTTGACATTTAGTCAACATAAGTAGCTGACCCACCTAACCGGCACCGTGCGAAATGAAGTCTATTAGACAGGTTGTGTTAAAGGAGCGACTGACAAATCACTTATTAGTGAGGTAGCAGTTATGTCGTGCATATGCAGCCCTTGTCAGTCGGGTATGCAACAGAACAATAGATTTCATTATAGATTAAATTAATCTGTGGAACTAACGTCAGTGCTCCTATTAGACAGATGATTTCAGACAGGAATGCTAGTGATATTCCAACAGGGTCTCCTCTACATTCATTTTTTATCCCCATCGCTGATATTTTAGTGCTTGGTGGCTTTGTGGCCTGACAGATATTTGCAGTTCGCCAACCCATCCACATGGTTGCGTCAATCAAACGGGTGCGCATTCATTTAAATTCCTTATATAAATACCCCAAAGTTATGTGCAGCCCCGCCTCTGATAAGTAACATGTTAGCTTTGTTACAGGCTTTATCTCAGTTATCTTTCGTGTTCGATCAATGATATGCTTTTTTACCTATTAAAACCGCTGTTATGTGTCCAACGAAGTTTATAGGCGATTCTCGGGTGGAATAATAAGACGTCCTGACGCTTAGATATAGATAATTCGTATATAATCAATTATGGGCCTGTTTTATGGAGTTTGTTTTAAAAAAGTGAATAGTTAAAGCCAAATTCAAAAAGCTTTTAAGCTTCTCTGTTACTGTGACCTCGCCTATCGTAAATCTATGCCAAACAAGCCGAAAAAGGCGTCTGTGCATGCAACAAACCTTACCATGAATCGCTGCCAACTTTTGGGTAAAACCTGTTAAGAGCTTTTAAAATGCAGCTTTTGCACTAGAAGTCCATATAAAATTATTTTTTTACACTGAGGCTTTTCTATAAAATGGAAAATTAATACAGTCGACTTCTTCAAAAAATTAGAATTAGAAACGACTAGCAGACATATATTCTCATGGAGCCTTTTGCTTAGTGAATCCAAATGAGCTCTATAAATTTTTGACACTGGTCACGGATAATTATAACTTTTTTGGCTAAAGAAAATAGAAATGAGCTAGCCTCACAACCTGCACTTTATTTCAAAATTTAAAGACGTAGGATTCAAAAGCCAAGCCAACTTAAATTGATATATCTGTGAACTTGAAAAGAGCATTTTTTGTTTAACTAGCTCATAGATACAGACACATGAACTTCTTCTTCAACCTACCTAACTGTAAATCTACACTCAATCCTTACTCCAGAATTAAAGGCAACGGCGAGCATGGTCGAATGTTTAATGCTATCACACAGCCATTTCTCTGGTTCTATCCTAACGGCCGCTCTAACCCTGACCATAATCATAACTCCAGACCTAACCCTAGATCCAAACTTTGACCTTAAACGCAACCATAACCCTAATCCCACCAGTAAGCATAACTGCATGGCTGCCTAAACAGGACACGAGAATAGGAACCACCCTGCTCGCTTTAAATAGGTAACCTTACAGTTAATTTCAGGGAGGGTAAGTATACCCGTGTCTTAACGCTAACACTAACCCTAACATAAAACAAAATTCTTGCCTTAATCAAAACCCTAGTCCTACACTAAACCTAAACCCTATCGTTAACCCGATAATAATCTTAACTCTTAGCCTAATGATGACTCTAACCCCAGTGCTGATCTTGGCCTCAAACTTAAACCTACCCATAAACTTAGCCCGAACACTTACCTTAGCTCTAGACATAATTTCCTTGGAATTTGGCATACAGCTATATGTATCGTGGGCGGTTCCTTTTCCCGTGTCCAGTTTAGGCGGCCATACAAGGCATCCTTGCCAGCATAACCTTTACCATGTTCCTAAAACTAAACCGTAACTTAACTCTTATTCTTATAGTAACCGGATCTTTAACTCCGATTGGAACCAGCATAAACAAACCCTAAGCAAATTTTCAGTGGGTGGGTGCCTGAAGCTAGCCTTAGCCTATTTTGTGCTCTCAACGACAGGATGTGCAGTTAAGAGCAGTAATCACACATACTGTTAGCAGTTCAGTTATTTTACTGTAGATGATGTCCTCTAAAATGTACCTTCCATAGTTTTTTTATGGGCAAAGAGATCCAGCTTTTCAGCTTTTAATCATTAGTAATTACAGTGACGGAAGAGTCGCGTTTTGCCTTACTGATTGTTTTCGATCTCATGACCATTTAATATAGACAGAGCGGGGACGTTGGATTCAAGGCGAACTTAGCAGAATGAGTGATGAAAATATACTTGATTATGTTCCATTGACCATTCATAAATCCTTTCAGAAATTATTATGAAAACGAAAATTAGATAATAAACTATCAGAAAAAAAAACGATTTAAAAAACCCTGGAAATCACCTGTGAAGATGAGTCGTGCATCCCGGAAAATTCATTACGTTGAGATCTAACACTGGGTGGCCACATACGCGATTGCGGCAAAGAACAAACGAGAATAAAAATAATAAATAATTCCTAGATGTGCTGAGACATTCGCTCTAACTAGTGGTTCCAACGTCACACTACTAGGACCATGCGTATTTTTGACCCCCTTTCAGGGGTGGCAAAGAGTTGGGTTTGCGACGTCTAGGTTACCTCCTTGGCTGTTGCCATCGCGACGGAGGTGGGCTTGACATGACTAACTCCCCACAACTCGGCTCTGAACACAACGGCCAATTAAATATGCGCTTTTTTGACCAATGAGAGTGACGTATGATGGCGAGAGAACAGCTGACTATCCGAGAGATCAGGGCTTATTTGCCAAAACTCACAGGTCCGTTCAAACATGAGTCGCGAATAGTAGTAGTAGTATCTGCGCCGCAAAAGCAAACGTACATTTGTGAGGTACGTCCATAAACTTCAGCCTTTTTGTGCGAAGCATGCTCGGCCAATATGTATGGTGTAAATGAGTCATCTTTGTATAAGATAATTTTCAGCGACTACCAGCTTATGCCATGAACACTTCTGCTCCGTTCTAGTTAAACACTTGCAAATTCGCACATAGACCACGTTTCCATGAATGGTAGAAAAACCTCAAAAGAGACCATAAACGAAACCAAATTGGCATGCGAATTTCGTCTTGTGAGTGCGTTGCGGGAAAGTATAAATAAACAATAAGCTCTATAGTTGAGTGTTTAGGTTAAACAAAGTAATCCAATTGAGTTAAAATTATGCACACATTAAGACATGAGCTAGGGGTATGGAAAATAGAGGATTATGCATAGCCTTCTCTTCAACTCATAGATTACTGAACACAAGAATTTACATTTGTGAGGCTAGGGCTGTCAGACAGGAATCGAACCCAGTCAAACCCATATCAAAGTTCAACGGCTTGGAAAATAGACAACTATATCACACTGTGTATTCATTTGTATACAATCAATCCTTGGCGTGAAGCGTTTATGTGCTCCCTCCCACCAGTAGAGGGGAAAAAGAATTCCTTGAACCCTATAGTGCAGGTGATATTTCAAGTAGGATACACATTCTTCAAACACTAAACCTAACCCAACTCTTTATCGTCACCCTAAACCTGAACACTAACCTCATCCCAAACCTTAGCCATAACCTTTACCCTAACCCAGTATAACGGGACAGTCCTATTTCACGAGGGCGATTGCTGTAAACATTCTGTACTCCGGGTTCCGGCTTATGAACCTCATAGCACAGACCAGCAAGCAAATATTTGCTTCTTCTCATTGAGGCTGCAGATCAGATGTTTTCCGTGACCTGATCTAATAATAGTTAAGACCACAGTTTATAGCACAAAGAGTACATTTTAAAATTGGAAAAAAAGCCAAACTGCCATTTGAAAGTTTAGAAGTTCCCCTTTCTTTAAATCCTTCAGATAAGCGAAGTTACCCACAATTTAAACTCCTGATACCTATACTTGAACTTGCTTCATCGAAGGCTACTGTGAGGTTACTGATTAGCATATTACTATAGAAATCGATGACTATTTGAGCAATTGCTCGAGTCTGTTGAGTTTTTTGCTGTTGAATCCGATGTCATAGCTGACGCAGTACTGTCGATATTAACAGTCTTGTTGCCATAATGTCCCGTTTTTTGGCGAAACAACAGTGTATTCAATGCAAAATATTATCTCCAACACTAGAAGAACGCAATGACATAATAGATTTGTGCCTAGCTAGCAGCATGTTTCAGATGAGCGGTGACGTGCATAAGGAATAAAAAAACAAATTTGAGGAGAAAATCAGTCTAAAAAGAAAACGTCAGCGAAGTGCTTAAAGGTAGCCTTAACTTGAAGTCGAGATGAAATTTCTCGCTAAAGACCATTTGCGTTGCTTTTACTGATGATTTTCTACTCATAAAATACATTAGAACACACGTTTCATTCGGCATTTTGAAACTTCCTGCATACCAAATTCGCAGCCACTTCGTTTTCATGTTGCCCAGTGTACCGCGATATTCCCAATTGCAATAAACGCTGCTGAGTGAGAAATAAGGATTCGATGTTTGAGTAAAAATGTGCGCTGACTCGGTAAAAGTACTGTGGCGAAAGGTAAATGTTCGTTCATTTTGGCAGGGTGAACTTGAAACCCTGATCGTGCAGATAAACAGTGTAGAGGAAAAATAAACCAGAGAAGGTGCTACAGTCCAAATCGCCCTGCTATGGATGTACGGAAGAATACAAGATAGATGATGACATTCAAGTTTGGTAAGATGCAAACGAGTAGAGAGGGGCTCTTGTGAATGCAGATGCTCTTGTCATATCCAGTGGGTCAGAGGAGAGCAAGGACAGAGACATCGTTTCCGTCATTGTAATTTTGTTTACGAAAATATCTCATTGAAATGACAACTGGGCCTAGCTGTCATCATGAGAATTGGCTACGAAACTAGGGTCATAGAAAATGCCCCAATGTGGTCTTCCACCGTTTTGTGCTCATTGCAGCAACGCATAATTGCATATTTCATAGCGCCGTCATTTATACAAGTGCACAGGCTATTCACAGATCTTTCAAAATCTCTCCAAAGTCGGAGACGGAAAGCAGCACTCAGAACCAAAAAAAATAGTTATTATGTCTTACAGAAAAGGAAACGCTGTAGTGTCACAACTACAGCTAATGAATGCTGGGATCTAATCTGCGTACAAACTAATGTATATGGAACAGAGTTGTCGCAATTCAGAGACCCGACGCTTGCAAATCACCAAAAAATCAAGTTCACCAAATTCTGTATGCATATGTCGACCGTAGATGTGGTCATCTTGGTACTCGTTCCACTGAGCGCAAGTCCAACCCCTACCATGCATGCTTGCAAATATCTGGAAACCGTCACCACTCTGCTTGGAATGCCAGCGATGTTATCTGCAGTACTCTCATTGAAGGCGTCGTTATGACGTTAGGATGCATTCTAAGGCTCAGGGTGCCTCTGCGTTTCCTGCTTGGCCAAACCAAAGGTTAACGAACATATCGGTCTTTTTGCCAGGCGAGTCTCGAATATTTCGCCCATGGCTAACTTCGACCAAAGTCGTCATTGCTTCTGCTGCTGAACACATATTCCGCCATTTATTCTTCCAGCATTTAAAGTCTGTTTTAGTGTTCATTTTTTTCTGCTGACTTGTTTTTGTTTGCTGTTTCGAAACTACTGTATCTTCATTAAATACCGAAACAGTACTTCGTCCTTATCGAATTGACTTGGACTACGTATAATCACAGTTGTAATAATTTCTAGTTCCTTTTTGTGAAGGCCTTCCGAATGAGGAAAAGTGAAGTACGCAAATGTTTCAGTGAGAAAATTCCACTGTCCTGCGCAATCGATGAGATAACAGATTTTCATAAGTAAACGAAGTTGGTTTGAAGATTTCCCTTATGTTAAAACAACCCGTCTTTAACGTGCTGCTTGAGATTTCTCCACTAGTGCTCTTACTAGATGTATGATCTGCTTCGGCTTCTAACTGTTTTGACCTTATTCCGCTTCCAAGAACCAGGCTCACCATACCTTCCGTCTAGGCATTGGAGGTTCCGATTTCCTCTCTTTATCTTGTTGTTTGGTTGGATGTGTACGAACGAAACGTTTTCGCTGGATCTAAGATGAAATGCACTGCTAATTTGCCCAGAAGATGGCTGAATTTATCCTCAGCGTTCTTTTACCTGACAACCACACCTATCTTCGAGAGAAAAAGTAAGCACAAAATAAACGGACAAGCCCAGGATTTAATCACTTTGTAGCTTCAGCTACATAGCTAGTCCAGCAGCAAACGCCTTGACACGTTTTCCAACCGGAAATAGGTCAAGTTACTGCCAGGATATTAAGCGCCCCGCCCCATTGCCGATGACTAAGAACCGATGTCGCGTCGCCTCCATAGCAGAGACGACTGGGCGTGAGTCTGTGCATGACACCCGAGTGGTTGCTTTTGCTCTCAGACGCGTCTACTGCTGGTTCAAGTTACTAAAGCAATATTTAATTCCCATCTAGCTGAAGAATACGTAACTAAGAAATAGCTGATGTTAATAGATTTGCTAGAGGTCTAAAAAAGAAACAGGAGGGAAATGATGTAATAAGAACTTTTGTTGTGTGGCTGTGAGCTATGGAACTGCTTTGTCGCAGGAAGGACTAACCTCCCGGAGGAGTGAAACAAAATTAGTAGTGATTGTGAGGGACAAGGGCGATTGCCAAGTGCGCAGGCGTGTGATTGCCACATGCCCGGACTGTAGCCAGTTCCTGACAGCCTGGTTCTTTTAAGGACTGCTAAATACTGAGGTAGGAGAGGGGGTAGAATGTCAAACTGATGAGTATTGGGAAGAAAAGGAAAGGCTGCTGTAGACGCTGAATTTGTAGGCCCCGGATTACTAATAAACAGGGCAGAAGGCTGCTAAAACGCACCTTTTTCATCGCATCCAGTTCGGTCTCGAGTCTTTGCCTGATCGTACATGAGTCAACCACTCCGATTGCGGCCCTGCGCGTCTCCAGAAACGGAGTTCTACCTTCATGGAGGTAGGAGTTCAACTTTGAGCCACTTACACTCCAGGCAGTACTTTGATTTGGAATTGTACTGGTATCTGGGTCCAACAGACAAAAAGCAGTCTCGCTTCTTAATAGAGGTAAAATGATGCAGAGAAAGAAATCCCTTGTTCAAGCATACACTCAGCAGCGTTTAATGGTTAACACGGAAATGATGTAGTGCTTAAAAATATTTTCACGCAAAATCCAAGAAGTAATGCTTACATGGCGTCTTTCCTTGAAACTGGGAGAGCTTAAATTCCAAGAGTTTATTGTGTTTTGAAAGGATAGAATTTTCTCTCAACAGCTGGTTGATCTTCTCCTCAAGCTCCGGCTTTGATAAGGACATTCTAAAAACATCCGAATATTCGTAAAAAATCACACTTGCGAAGTATTTACCCACTGTTATCAATGGAAAAACTGCCATATTTATGAAAAGTTATCATTTCAAATTTCTGATAGCTCGATGTGGTGATGAAGTGAATATTTGGTACCAAATTTCAATATTTTTCAAATAAATGCAGATTTGACGGGAGACTTTCGAAGTCATTCCGTTCACATACTGAAGTTTTTAAGCGATTCCTCAGCCTCTTTGGGAAGACAGTTCCCGTATTTTACCTCAGGGAAAATGCATAAGCAAACAAGTTTTTTGTTTTAATGAGCTGTTGAAGCCTTAAGATGTAGCATAACCACAGAGACGTGCATAGTTCAGTTGAATAAAAAAATAAACTGTGACATATTTTTCATACTTCCATGTTCATCAAAAGCTACACGCGTAGTTGCCATGAGGGTGTTGGCCTTTGTAATGAGAAGGGCCTCTACATCTTCACTACATATATTTTGTAAAGAATTGACAATTTATGATGAATAGAGTAAAATTTAAGTGTTTTTTTCTTTTAGAAATATAATATACTATACTGAACGCATCGCATCTACAAATTAGTCTAGGGTTTCATGAAAAAAGTGTATGTTTAAATAAAAAAACTTGAAATGCAATTAATTTGACTAGCATTTTAAATGCTCTTGGGAAAAAGCACTCAGTTGTCGATAATTGCGATGATGGCCAAATAAAAGATTTATTATCTACGATTCTCTAATCAAATATAACCGGTGAAGACAATGCATTACATAGAGCGCAGCAAGGTAAATTGAACTGAGCACTAGTCAACAGGAAATCTATTATTCCTTGATCGATAGAAGTAAATACTTATGCAAAAATATGAATATCGTCAGATACCTTCTTAAAATTTATTAGACGGTCCTATAATGCAATAATTCTTTCTTCCCAGGCTCAGTCGGCCTCTTCTAACTGAAACGACAATATTCTTTTGAGGTCTCGCTGTTTTCTTCAACATAAATCGCGAGACGTCGAACGCACGGCTGTTTTCTGTTCAGGACGCTTGTTGGCTCTAGGCATCGTTGTTGTCATGGTTTGATTACGTTAGCAACAGATCACAGGAAGCGCAAACGAGCATATGGCTCAAAACCAAGCGTAACCAGACGCATTAACCCACATTTTGCATGCTGGAAATCTCGTAAGACTGTCCACGGGATTGAGCACTGGATTTAGAATTAGGTATGATAAATTGAGACCGCTTAATAACCTGTTAACTTTTGACAAAACATTAATAAAAAACCACATTGCACCTATGGAATTTTAGGTTAGTTTTTAACTTTTTGTGCTCGCATTATAAGTTTTGCTGAAGCTTACAAATGCACTTATATTTTGAAAGGATTTTAAACTGAATCTGGAATTTCCAGTAGTTAAATTAAAAGAATGGCATACGCAGATTCAGGACACCGTAACAGTGTGTTACGGAGATTACGAGGAAATTATACTTGAAAGATAAGGTTTTACTATTTTTAAACCGGAGTAGATCATCAGTTATTTACGTCAAATGTGTTCAATAAGAATGTCACCTACCCAGGGTGAGAATGGAGGGTTAATTGGTCAACCCTTTCCATACATGCACAAATAAATAACCTACCGTGGTGCATACCTTATTTCGGGTCTGCGGTTCGCCTGCATTAGATGAAGCAAATTAGAAAGTCATTTCTAATTATCAATATTCCCGATCTAAACCGACAAGCAAATGAGCTCGTAGTTCATTGATTAGAGCGTTAGATTTCCGATCAACAGACTGCGAATTCGAGCCCCGGGTGGTGCCCCACCTGGGGTTGGGTATGACTGACTGATGACGGCTAATGAACCAGAAATGACCATTCCGGTATCTCGTGTCTTTGTCGGCTTTATTAATCTGCCTTTCCTTCTTCTAGCCACTGTGTGGCTGCTAGCGGGGTTCGAGAGTGAACCCCAAGGCAGGGTGGAACGAGTGAGTTCCATTAGCGAACGGTGAGCGTTCATCAACGAAAGCAACTTTCGTTTTCAAATTGAATGCCTAGGATGGGAAACATCATTATAGTACAGAGGTCTGGTCCCATGAACGACGTATGGGGATAGAGTCAAAACTTATAGTGTTGAGGGAAAGACCTGTGAGATCGCTGCATCTCATAGAGAACCATGGTTAGGCTAGCGTTCTGCGCCGAAAATGTAATGCCAGCTAAAATCACCCTTTTGGTAAAAGCTAAATAACACCACGTGGGATTGGTTTCAACTGAGCAAACTTGAATTCAGCGTTACATTATAGCCTTGATACATTCAGCCTGTGCTCCTCTACCGGCGATGTGTCTAGTGCATTTGCTGTCTTTTGCCAATAAAGCCCTAGAGGCTGGATTCATTTGGCCATTGATTGAGACGCGTTGCCTGTTGCGCCCAGCTTAATGATCTGCCAGCAGTGACTAAAAAATACAGTAAGGTGGGGTAGGGTTTTTCTAGGAGATAGTCCAGCAGCCTTAGTAATATTGTAATGGCCACAAAAAGAGTCCGGTTAAAAGAGTAGTGGGCAGAATCTGGTATTTCGTTGTGGTAGGCAACAGAGAACTTTTTAGCGTGTCTTGCGGAAATTCGTGTTACTAGGGGTTATATGCGTGGGGCCTTAGGATGCAGACCCTTAACCCTAACTGTTAACTGGTTAACATCGCCTATTTAGATAAATTAAGTAAAGAGACTTGCGCCGTAAACTCACTCCCCAACATACCATATCCTTACTAGAGTCATTTTAAAAATGAGAGACTGCTGGAGTTTGCAAAAGAGAAGAGGTGGTCTTAAAAATTTCGGGTTCATTTGATAGGGACGAGAAAGAAACGTGAAACACATGCATCATCAGTAGTCCTGGGAGAGGACACATAGTAAATCTTAGTTTTTACAGTAAATACCCAGATCTTGGGATAATAACCAAAAAGAAGAACAGTCAGATAATACAATAAAATAGTGAGGAGATTCCGTTTTACAAGCTAGTACTGCTGAGTTGTTTTTGGATGCAAAGACTCATGCTTTAACCATACTATAGACCACACTCATGTTCGTAAAGTAAATGGTTCTTTTCCTTTGCCGGTTAAACAGTTGATTATAAGCAGCCGTCTCAGTCCCTTTAAAACCTGCATACTTTCCAAGGCCTTGACTGACAAAATGTTTGAAGACGAACCCTAGGTTCTAATGCCTTCGACATGACAAAACTCCTGTCGGTAGCCCCAACGTTTGAATAGTGCACAAACCGTAGAAGACGTAGAGGTGGCTCCACTGAGATCCTGTTGCACTAGGCAACTGCAATGAAAATGTATCAATTTGTTTCAACCGATATTGGCAATGGACCAGAGATATCGGCGCATCAATTTTCACTGGATTAGTCCCTGCAGCTCGACTGGGCAGTGGATTCTTTTGTGAGTACAAGTAAGACAAATCGCAGGACGTGACGTCTGCGTTATAGGTCCATATTGACCAACACTACTTGCGGATCAGAGCTTGTTCAGTTTTGTGTGTAACCACGTGATTACAGTTTTTTCCCCTTCATTTTTCCACTGACTTCACTATGATGAGTGGGATAATGACCTTGTGTACCATGACAGTAGAATCAGAATCCGTTTTTGATAAAGGATAACTGAGCTTCTCACGCGAAAATGCTAAGATATGAGGTCACCTCACTGAAATAGGGGCCAGATTAAAATTTATTTACTATGCAGGGTCATCGCATGGCAATAAGTGGTCACTAGGGCTTCCTAATAGATGTGTGATCGTTGATGCTCTGCCCGAAGTGTCATAGGTTCTATTGAAAGCATACGTGACTACCTGCTTATACAGGGATGCGTCTTAATTTGTGGGTTTTTGGAAGCCATAGTTTCCTAATGCCCGTGCTCCGTTTGTGTAAGCTGTGCTGCTTCACAACGTAGAAATATATTTATTTGTTCACTTACTTTGCGGCCAAAACTGGACGGTATCTATTTTACTCCATTAATGCCCCCATCCAGGACGAATGCTTTGGTAACCTCGTTGATGCTTGGAAATACTGTCGGGTCTACGACATGATTGATTAATTGTTTTGCGTCCTTTTCAGACTGCATAAACCCATCGTTTAATCAGAACATAATTGTTAACCTCCCCACGTAAATGCTCCAACCGGGTGAGGGTATGTTGAAAGCCGAGACATATTGTTCTAACACTTCCTTTCCATAAACGCAGACGGTCATTAGATAAAAACGCTTTTTGGTCCATATATTTCTCGAAAAAGGTTGACTCCTACCAACTAATGATTAAATTCAGTAAGACAAATAGATATTAAACCGTAGACTATACGGTCTGACCCAGAATCACTGTCCGTATAATGCGTTATATTGCCTTGTTTTATTCTCGCTTAGATGTAGGAACTGTATATCCTAGAAGGACGGCAAACTCGGACAAATTTGCAGCAACATGTAGGGTAGGTTGCTGATATCAGCGTCATTGTCATTAAACCGGTCCTGATGTTTTACGGCTGCGCGTCCGAGGACGTTGAGGGCGGTGATCTGGATGACGTACCACCGTTCCGCACGTCTCTCCGTGTAGCCGAATACATACCAGTACGTGGGTTTCACACAAAGGAGGATGAGGTAGGTTTTTCAGCCACTGAAAACATCTTATCAGCAGTCGGTCGACGAGTTTAGCAGTCGACTGGTGCCTGGGAAAAGAAGGCGCTGGGGTTGGTCTTGTAAGGCGCATTTACATCCGCCGTAACAATAAAGTGCCGATTATACCAGTGGACCCACATTTCTCCTGACCTATTAACCTTTCAGCCCATCCACTGCAGTATTTAATGAGGGAGCCAGGCCGACTTGTTTATACGGTTTGCGGCACCAACATGGAGCGCAGTAGAGAGAGCGAGTGGTGTGAAACTTGGGGCCTCGCATGTTACCCCTGACCCTCAATTGCCTCTTCGCCGCCGACCGCAGTTCCACTCGTGGACTTGTCACGCATGCTAGATCTCCACCCCGATTCTCTTCATTTTCAGGGATTAGTTAATGACTAGCCTCACCGTAAGCAGAAAGAACACTCAACACGTCAGATATCTCATTTTACACCTTAAAACTAACCAATAAAGAGCTACACCAATCATTTAAGACAGAAACGCACTTCGGTGAGAATGGTAAGCCTCACTTATGCGGCCTGAGCTATCATGGTAGGTTACACTTGTCATGGTGCCCACGATGGGCTGCGCTGAATCAAAATGGTTACCATATGGCCCACGTTAATCGCGCATCGTATGTTACACTTGAGACCATAACCACTGCCGGGTATAGAGGGGGTTGATAGGCTTAGAAGTAGGCTTCACACCTTGTCAGGTGCGATAGTTCAACCGTCGATTTCGACGATGTGCACCGTATGCTCCACGGAAGGGTGGTGCAGGGACGGTGACTTGCGCGGGAATTAGTTTTAAGCGATAATAGCCTTGCGCTGCAGCTACCGCACTCTCTCCTCCGTCCCCACCTGAGCCCGGTGTCAAGACAGAGTCAAGAAGACCGGTGGCGGGAGAGGACGCAGGTGGCTGGCGCGGCCGGAGCCACCCCTGGGTGTACCACCACACCTGGCTTGGATCCCACGGAGTGGGAGTGCCATAAAGGCCACATTAAGAAGGAGCCATTGCAGCCTGACTCTCAGTCCGCCAGTCAGCCACACCGAAAAAAACACACATTGGGCTGACCACGTGGTCCAAGTTATCCCGTCAGTTGGCAACCTTCCAAGCCATGGCCTTTAGTGCACCATCATAGTTTCAAGCGCGTCAGATTGTTTATAGTGATGAAAATGCACTGAGCTGTCGACCTCACTCTCTCCCCCACCCCCACAATCAGACCACCATCCAAACCAGTCAGTTGTCTGATGTGGGAGTGGGCGCATTGGCTGACGGGTCGGCGTACCCGTCTTCGCGCGCCACGGCACGACCTGGCCCCCATAACGCACACACCAGGATTCACAAACTCAGGGAATATGGAGCGGCCATCGCCGTCTGACTCCCAGTCCACTGGTCAGCCACTGGACACACACAGCACATACACTTAGCCGACGGCGTGGTCTGGTGGAAGCGTCAGATTGGCAGACTTCCCAGCCACGGTTTCTAGGAAACCGTGATATACTCTGGTAAATGGTGATTGTGAAGGTGTTGTCGATGCATTGGTGTAGGTAGTGTGCGCTGATGTAGCTAAGCCTCCGGTGGTTTACCGGTGGTTGTCGTGGAGGCGCATGTGTCCTAATAGGCCCATGCGGTGTGTAAATGTGCGGGAGAAGTTAGGGCAGTGGAGGTGGGCGCGTCGACTGTATGTCGAAGCCCCAGGCACTGGTTCACCAGCCTCCGTGCGATGGATTCACAGGTGACCGAACAGGCCGATGCGTGAGTTAAAGTTGCGGGCGAAGTGTGGGCAGGAGAAATCGGTAGAGGCTGGGGAGATGTCATTCATGGTATTGGGGGTGGCTGTGGTGGTAAGAATGGCAGGCGCGGAAAGTGTGCATGGTGTATTGGTGTTGTTGGCATTGCGGTGAACTCCACTGTCATGGCTGCGCATGTGACCGAATAGGCCCATATGGTGAGTGAATGCGCGAGGACAGTGAGGGCAGTGGATGCGACGATCTCTGCTGTGTGTTGGTGCTCCAGGCACTGGCTCCCCAGTCTCTGTATGATGGATTCGCAAGTGACCGATCAGGCCGATGCGTGAGGTGAATGTGCGGTCGCATTGAGGACAGCTTAGGAGAGAGGCCCCATCGCTGGTGGTGGTGGTGGAAGTGAAGGCGAAGGCGGTGGTGGTTGCGGTGGTGGGGGTAACAGGCGATGAGTATTGGGATGTGGTCCCTATGATGGTGGGAGTAATGGAATTGATGCCAGGAGTGAAGGTGGGGGAGTCTGAAGGAGGGTTGGCAGAATTTGACTTAGAAGTTGGAATTATCGGATTGTTGGTGGATTGCGTCCGAAGATGTCCAACCAGGCCCATTTGCGCGCAGAAGATGCGTTGACAGCGCGGGCATGTTGGCAGGGCCTGGACATTGGCGGTGTTAGTTCGGGGCGCTGGTGACTTTCGTGCCGCACTTTTGGCCTTGGCGGAGGCGATCCGGTTGGCCTCATCGAGTGCTGAACCAGTCTTCATTGATCTTCTTCCTGCCGGTCTATAATGGGCGAGGTCCTCCCAGGTGGCCGGGTTGATTTGCAGTTGCTTCAGCGATTTCTTCAAAGTGTCCTTGTAGCGTCGTTTTTGACCTCCCTGCCGGCGAGAACCAGTAGCGAAATCACCGTAGAAAAGTCGTTTGGGTAGTCGCTCGTCGTCCATTCTTATCAGGTGGCCGCACCATCGCAGTTGCACTTGCCTCAGCATGGCATGGATGCTGAGGATTCCGGTCCGCTCTAGGACTTCCGTGTCCGGGATCCTGTATTGCCTTCTCAGCTTCAGTGTTCTGCGGAGGCAGCTGGGATGAAAGTGATTCAGCTTCCTGGCTTGGTTCGAGTAGATGGTCCAGGTTTCCGCTCCGTAAAGGAGTGTCGTCAAGACGCCGGTCTTGTACATCTTCAGTTTTGTGTTCAGGTGAATACCGTGGCGATTTCACATGAAGGCCTGCAGCCGGCCGAAGGCCTGACTAGCTTTTGAGATCCGTTGGGCAACCTCGGCATCGATTCTCGTGTTGCGTGACAGCGTTCTTCCTAGATAAGCGAAGGTTTCCACATTTTTGAGCTAAGCACCATAGACATTGATTTGGGGAGCAATTTATTTTGCGCTGGGTGGCAGCTGGCGCATGACAAATGTTTTGGCTGTACTGATTGTTAATCCAAAATCGGTGCAGCCTGCAGCGAAGAGGTCCATACCCCTTTGCATGTCCTCCTTCGTCACGGTGTTAAGGGCGCAGTCGTCCGCAAGGAGCAAGTCATGGACTGTAGTCGTTGACACATTCGTTGAAGCCTGCAGACGCCGACTGTTGAGAAGGTGTCCGTAAGTTCTATAGGTGATGCGGATTCCAGGTTGTTCATCACGGTAGGCGTCCATCAGCATAGCCGAAAACAAGAGACTGAACATGGTGGAACCCAATACGCAGCCCTGCTTCACTCCGTTGGTCACTGTGAATGCTTCGGATACCGTCCCATTGTCAGTGACGCACGCCGTCATCCCGTCATGAAACTGATGCACCATGTGCGTGAACCGCTCAGGACAGCCGAATTTCTGCATGAATTTCCACAGTCCGTCACGATTCACTGTGTCAAAGTCTTTCATCAGATCCACGAAGGTAGTGTATAGGTGAGTTCGCATCTCCTGGGACTTCTCTTGTAGCTGGCGGGCGGCAAAGATCATATCGGTTGTCCCGCGGTGTCGGCGGAAGCCACATTGGCTTTCCGGGAGCAGGCTTTGCTCTAAGTAACCGTTCAGACGATTGAGAAGGATACGGGCAAAGATCTTCCCGGCGATATTGAGCAACGAGATGCCTCTGTGATTATCAGAGAGTTCCCGGTTCCTCTTCCGTTTGATGAATGGATGATGGTCGCGTCTTTGAAATCCTGAGGAACTTGTCCTTGGCGCCACATCTCCTGGAAGAGTGTTGTGATTTCTGCCATCAGCCGGGGCCCACCGTGCTTGTAGACTTCCGATGGGATTGCGTCGGATCCCGGGGCTTTACCGCTGGAAATCTGCTGCACGGCTCAAATGGTTTCTTGTAGGGAAGGCGGCAGATCCAGGTCATTGGTCACGTTCACTTGAGGGAGTCAGTCAATGACAGCATCGGAGATGCAGATGCGCAATAAAGGACACTTCTGAAGTGCTCGGACCAGGGTTTCAGAATTTGCGATTTCTCTGTCAGTAGTGTTGTGCCATCAGAGCTGAGCAGCAGTGCGGTCCCCTTGATATACGGGCCGTAAATGGCCTTGAGGGCTTAAATAAAAGTTTTTTATTTCATTGCAGTCCGCATACCCCTGGATTTTCTCAGCCTTTCGGATCATCCACGCATCCTGCATCTCCCGCAGCCGTTGCCGTACAAGGCGCGTGCGCGTCCGAGGACTTTGAGGGTGGTGGACTGGATGGCATTTCGCAGTTGGCACCATTGTGTTTCCACAGTGGCATAATTATCTGAAGCATGCAGGTTCTCCAGTTTCTCGGTTATTTGGTTGCTGAATTCAAAGCAGTGAGCAGGCAGATTTAACAAAAGAGTATTTAACTTACTTGGCGGTCGCTTACCTTGGGGCCTTCGTCAGGTTTGAAGTCGGAGCCTCATCTGGGAGATGACGAGGCGGTGATCTGTCCAACCATCGACATCGCGGATCGCCTTGGTTACAAGCACGTCCTGTTGGTCTCGCCTCCGGACGAGAACATAGTCCAGCAGCTGCCAGCGCCGCGACCGAGGGTGCATCCACGTTGCCTTCTCCCGCATCAAAAGGCGGAAGAAGGTGTTGGTCAGCTGGAGACGATGTTCCGCACAAGTGCGCAGAAGAAGGATGCCGTTATCGTTACGGCTACCGAGACCGTGGGGACCCAGCACTCCCTGCCAGCCAGCGTGGTCCGTCCCGACGCGGGCATTGAAGTCACCAATGACAATTAACTTGTCCTCTTTCGGCACAGTCGCCAGCAGGGAGTCCTGGTACTCGTAGAATTTGTCCTTCGCCGCATCAGAGCTCGTCATTGGGGGAGCGTAGGCGCTGATAATGGTGGCAAACTTGTCTCCCCGAAGAGGCAGGTGGAGTCTCATCAGGCGATCATTGATACCCTGTGGCAGACAGGGCAGACGTCCCACGATGTCGTTCTGGATGGCAAAGGCGACACCAGCGTCGCGTCGCTCTGCCTTTGGCCGGTCGCTCCAGAAGAAGGTGTAGCCGGCACCTACCTCCTCCAGTTGACCCTGCTCAGAGAATCGGGTCTGGCTGAGAGCAGCAATGTCCACCTTGTAGCGCGCTGATTCCCGAGCGACTAGCGCCGTCCTCCGTTCCGGCCGGTTGCTCCTAGGATTGTCTAAAAGGGAACGAACATTCTAGGCTGCTAGTGTGAGTGGACTCACCCGAGCAGCCTGGTGGGTATGGTGAGCGGGATGGGGATGGGGGGTATTCCTTTTTTGAGTTTTACGACCGCGTATTTTGCAATCTGTGAGCCGCGGCCGGCTGCAGAAGACGTGATAACCAGCATGTGTTTAGGGCACCTTTTCTAGCCCCTTCCTCCGTGAGGAGGCAAGCAGTGCTGTCCCTAAATAGGGCTGCTCGGACATCCCAGACGGCTGCCGAACTCCACTATGTGTCACAGGTTTGTGTTAGTGGGAGAGCGACCCGAGTTAGCCTGGGTCGCCTACGGGTGGATGTCGCCCCCACTGTAGAACTTTTTGAGAGAGGGGAGGTTACAAGTTCGGGAGTCATACATACCGGGTGTGGAGGTACATACAACACCGGAGACCCTCACCTGTTATAGCCCGCCAGTCGTGACGGTTGCCCGGGGTGTGACCGCTGGGAAGAACCCAACTTCGAGGAGCCACAGGTGAGAGTTGGGTACCAGTTAGAGGCGGCCACAGGAGCATTCACCACCTGTACGAGACAAATGGAGCGACCAAATGCTATCTGTGTGGTGCTACCCATAACTAGTACCCCTACACCTCACCTGGTGGACAGGCTCAAACAGTTGATTGCTGCATAGGAGAGAGAAGGGAGCAAGAGGCTGACTCAGAGGAATCCAACCTCACAGCAAGTCGGCGCTTTCCTAACTAGAATTAGTCTGTCGCTTAAATCTTTAAATCTACTTTAAGCGTCGCTGCTTCGAGAGTTGTCTCGATGGTGAGCATAATAAAGAGAATGCAGGACTGCGAGTCAGGCTACAGTGGCTCTTTCTCATTGTGACCTTTATGGTATTCTCACCCATGTAAGATGTGAGCCACTCTTGCAGGTGACTGGAGCATGCAATAAAGACCAGAACGCGTAAAGCACGCGTAGACGGGACGTTAAGCATTACAAGTCACTGCGCCCATGTCCACTTCCATTCATTTTCATTTTATTGAAGCAGGACATGTGAAGGAATTTAGAGTGCTGCAGATGCTGCGATAATTTTCCTCACTATAAATTAATGCACTCCCAAGTAAATGGCACTGTGTCCGCTCCATAGGGCAAGTGGTAGAAGTCATTGCTTGATACAGTTAAACTCGCCGGCTACTCTGCTCAAAATGAACTGTGTTACCTTCACGTTTGATCAGAAAATGAACCAGACTGTTTCATGGCATGCATCTGTCATTCTGCGCTTAGTCTGTGCTACACCTCGAATACTGCTGTAAATGTCTGTCACACGCGTTGGAAGGAGGACGACTTTGCGAACGACCTTATCCCAATCCGATTGACCCGGAGATGTCATTGTTGCCTAGGAAGAGGAAGAGTGAATGAGATCGATTCCAAAATATCCTTTCTTCTGGCAAGTTAACCTACCCCTCACTATGATAGATAAAACTATCACACAACACTAACAGTCATGCCTTGAAATTTCAACAGTCAGTGTGAATACTCAGTCCCCCTTTGCAACGAGTTTCGAGCTAAAGTGAACTTGTCTCCTAGTGATCATTTTGCCCATTTCACGCATCCCAACTTTAGACGGGCCCCTGGGTATGACATGGGAACCGGAACTGCACGTAATGCGGGTGAATTTTGACAAATTCCAGGGACATTAGGGTTAAGGGTAAGATTTGGGTTACAGTTACGTTTTAGGCTAGGGTTAGGAGACAAGATTATTTAAGCTTTTCACAATTTAGCGCCAGGTTGTCTTAATTACGTAGATAAGAAGTTTTTATTCCCGAGTGTTACCGATGAGGCCCATATAAGTTAGCCCGACCCAAAATTGTAGCACATGTGCGACAAGCGCTAACAGCTGTCTCACGGCACAGCTCGAACGAGCTCCTTGTTCACGGAGGAGTAAACAGTGTACAAGCGACGCAACTAGTGGTGGTCACTTGGAACCCATCAATAAATTTAACAAAAATGCGCTTTGAAACTATTATGATGAGGTGCCTATTGTGACTTCGAAGGTGTCTAAATGTCAGGAACGCTAAGTACTTATCATGTTGGGCCATCAGAGGTTTCTTATTAACGCGATTTTCATGAAACTCTAGTTCATGTGACATTAGAGATCCTCGAACTAAAATACTTTACGCGTGAACTTAGGAACCAAGTTATGTACAACACATGTTTGCTGGATGTATATTGTCAACCGCTGCAATCATTCCCATTTCGGTTCGTCCTTACATTTTCTTGCCACCTGAAGACGGTGAGTGTTGGAATAGTACAGTAAAATAAAAGAAGAGCAGGTCTACATAACTCTACGCAAATTTCACGCATAAATCAAGACTTCACTCAGTTCGTGGGGCAGTTGGGGTTTTCCTCGATCCCCTCGAGCTATCGGCATATAAGAGGTGTAATTTCAGGCCATCTCAGTCTTCGTATCCAGTCTCTCCAGCATTTGATTGTAGTCAGACAGGCTACTGGTGCATGAAACAGGGGAAAAACAGAGAAGTCAAGACCAATTAACCGTCTGTGTAAAAGTTGACGCATTCATTGCAGCAATTCATTTGCCCGCCTCGAAACTATTAGGCGGTCCTGGTAGTCCTATCTGCGAAGATTTTAAATTGAAAGGGTCAGTCAGTTACTTGTCGAGGTCAGGCTGCATTGGCTCTCGCTTTCTGTAGACTCTGTAGCAGTCTCACTAAGATAAGACATGTGTTTTCTATTTTTCCTTGTGGAGTAAGTCCTGTGAAATTAGGAACAAGGTCATTTTTGCCAGACATAGGCAGGCATCTTGGATTTGTCAATCACTGCGCCTACGCACAGATTCATTCATCCTGATATTTTCTTCCCAATGAAGTACGGTGGGTGTGGTAATAGAGTGCGAGGTGCGTGGTGCAAACCTGCATAACTATAACTGAGCGCATGAGCAAGTCATTATCATCCCATTAATTGACGTAGGGGTGATACGTCCTTTCGAGAAGGACTAATTATATGTTATGCTGAAGCCAGCATGCCATGAGCAGCAAGGATTCCCTCGGCACTACGTCTAATGTCTGAAGGATTTTGAATAAAAACATTCGATTTAAAGTGGTTTGGACACACATAAGAGCGCTTTCTGAGGTATATTTTACTAGTTTATGAGTTATTGTTAGGAAAGGTCATTCTGGCATCCAAGTCGTCGTGCATTTTTATTTTGAGCCGCAAAAAGTAAACCGTTAACAGAATTTTCTCATTAAACATGATTGTCATTGCCATAAATTGGATAAGCCAATGCCCTATTACCCTCGATTCACAGTCTTGATTAAATTGACGCTGAAATCCCTAGGTCACGTCTGCGAGGGTAGAGTCAATTATTTTTATGCTGCTTGTTGCGCCACTTAAATTCAGATCTTTATAAATTAATCAATAAGGATTAGCTCGAAACGCCCCTGATGTCTACCATTCGTAGATCTTTTCGCCAATTTTTAGTACAGCTCCCTTCTACATTCGCGGTATAGAAAAAGCGGTAGCCGTTTGCCTTCTTCCTTTTTTATAATTTCAAAGTGTAATGGATATGTGCACTGCTGCTCAAACTGGTGCGACTGAGAGAGGGCTCAAACCAATGATCACCAAGCTGCGACAGGACAAAACAGAGGCTAAATAGCCAGAGTGCTGGACTTCAAAACACTAAGGAGCGGGTTCGGTCATCAGGATTTTAAAGTCCTGAGATTGGGTATGGGTGATTGATGGTGGTTAATAAGCCAGAAATGGCTCTTACAGTGTCCCGAGACTTTGTCGGAAATTTTATTCTGCTTATCGCACTAGCCTCTGTGTGGTTACTGGTGGGACTCGAGAGTGAGCCTCAAGGCACAATCGGTTGAGCATGTTTCGTAACACGATCGGTAAGCGTCCCACTACCCCCAGATATTGTCCCAGTAAACATTACAAAGGCGGACAAATATGAGATTTTCCCGCTCCCCGCCTCTGCGTAAGACATTTAATCCCGCTTCTGAAAGTGAGACCTTTATCAGTTCGTGGAAGGAATCACACCTTCTTATTTCCACATACAACCAACCTATTTCCTTTGACAACTTTCGGCCAATAAGCGCCCCTCCCGAAGCTTCAAAAAGCTTAGAAGACATGATCGAAGATAATATGCTCTTGCAACTAATAGAGGATAACCGACTGAGTTCGACTGAGCATGGATTTCTCAAAACAAGGTCTTGGTATACCTGCCGGGTGTCTCTCTTTGATAAGGTTCTACGATCAAGGTACGGTGGTTTCCAACTTTAAACAGTCTACTTTGACTTCACTAAGACTGTTGATCGTGTGGAATCTTTTGTCTTTCGGAATAGGTGGCAAAATTTTGGAGTTAATATCTTCTTATCTGGCTTCTTGCACAAAACGGGCTAAGATTTCCAATGTTATCTCTAACCCTTCGTCCGTGAGAGGTAAAGTTGTTTAGGGTACTCTGCTTTATCTGCTCCTATTTTGGCTTTTATTCCATGATGTATCAGATTTATTTCTGAATTGCAAGCCTTTTATATATGCTGATGACCTGAAAGCTGCCTCTCGATAGAAACCGGAAGATCGTGACAGCATGCTCGAACTATTGAAAAGCGACCCTCGGGCTTTCATTCAGTGGTGTGTACCTGGCACTTTTCCTTTTCTTGACACACATGCTCATGTACGGTTGTTAGGGATGATCCTTAGCCTCAACTAAGCAAAGACGGTAGCAACACAAACGTGTTAGGAGTTATTAAGGATCTTGGGACTTCATACTTCCGTAGTCACCATCTTTCAGATCAGTGTCCTGATCGTCTCCAAAGCACGGTAAATGGTTGGATTTATCGCCCAGAATTTTTAGGGTAGCGGTATTACAACATTTCTTTGTAAAACGTACGTTATACATGGCCTGCCCTCTGTCAGTACAGCTATATGAAGCACCATGGCAGCAGAACCGAAAGCAGTTCACTTCGTGTACCATCCTTCCTAAAAGTTATAAGCTAGGAGACATATTTGTCACCTTATTCCAGTAACAATGTTTTTGTTTATTTTTACACAGCTCGACGTAAGACAACGTATTAACCAGCATATTCTGTTTGAAGTTTAGTGTTCATCTACATAGTATTCAGTGATTCGCTGTGACATTTATACAATTTCTTAGATACATTTACAGATATTTGGTTCAAACGTGAACTGGAGAATCATAATTTGTCGTAACTGTAAGGAAGATCCCATTCCTCATAGATAAATTTATAGGTTCTTAGTGCACAACCTTGGAGGGTATGGAACAAGAAAATTTGCAATTCGTGGCATGTCGAACTTCGTTGTCCTCCAATTCGGTATCTAACAAACTGTTTCTGATATATAATCATTTTCCCCATTTAAAGAGATGCTGTCAAAATACCAATTAATACGTTAATATCACTCACAAGACTAGCCGCTTTATCTCGTCTGTGAAATTGAATTCGTTAAAAATGTCACTGCATGCTGCGCATCTGCAGATTTCGCTTTGATATCTGCATCCCTGGACATGTCAAAGGGCTCGAGTAACGGCGGTTCAACATAGGAAGCTAACTGCGAACGATGTCTTGCAATCGACCCGGGGGTTGGGTTACCTCAAATACTAAAAGTAATATAACTCTGCCGGATATCAAATACATACTGGGAAAAATGGATGGAAATTGGTCTAATGAGGCACATGTAATTCGGCGTAATTAACGTATTTCAGCTTATTTAACGTCTTTTGGTTGATCACATACAGCCAAATACCTACACACTCCCATTTTTACGCGTTGGCTGTACTGGATAGT
Source organism: Schistocephalus solidus (assembly GCA_017591395.1). NCBI lineage: Eukaryota > Metazoa > Platyhelminthes > Cestoda > Diphyllobothriidea > Diphyllobothriidae > Schistocephalus > Schistocephalus solidus. The sequence goes on along the minus strand of WEDG01010455.1, from coordinate 68,365 downwards.
GTTTCAGCAGATAGTGTATTGCACAATCCTCCAGTACTGGACCCTAGGGAATTCGACTCTCGAACGCAGCAGTACTAAACTACTCTTGGGAAGGTGCATCTTCTCGAGGATAGAGGACAAGTGTCTACCCAATCGGCTTTTGTGCGATTTCGTCGCGTTAGGGGGGGCTAACCAACAAGAAGAACATAGATGACGCCCCAAAGCTACTCTGTAGATCTACCTTACAAATAGGAAAATCAATCCGAAAACCTGGGAGGAACATAACCACTACAGCTAGCTTGAACAACAGTAGAGAGGAATGGATCCGTAATCTACGTAAACAACTAGACTGCTGCTGATCAAGTTAACGGTAGAGTTTGCAAACCTGAGAATACGCGGACACACAACGCCAACAAACAGTCCTATCCATCATGTCAACGCTGCCAACGGATATTCAGCGCACGTACCTTCACTAACCTAATGCAGAATTAAGGAAACTCCAGTTACTTCCTAAGCAAACATTTAGATAGTTGACCTAACCTTTACACCAAAAGACGACCAGGGTGATAAAAAGGAACACCAAATAACCCCTTACCACCAATTATGCGGACTGTATCCAAACCTGTTCTCGCTGCCATTGCATCTTCACATCACAATTTGCACTGTCGGTCCCTTGTTTATGCAGCGCATTTGACAGGGGAACCAGTGCCACGAGCATTGACAGCCGAACCTGCCTCCGCTGCCCAAGCAACCCGTTCACATCACACGAATACGTCCTACATCACCCGCTACAGACACGGAATAGGCACTCCTGACGTGATTAGAAAGCGTGCTCTTTGGCTCCTAGACAATGTGACCTATACGGCACACTCTTGCAGGTGAGTTCTATGACAACCTCTCCAACGGGAGAAAACTTTGCGGGTTTTAGGCGGGCCAGCTCCTGCGTGGCACTCTCTGATGGGTTGCTGAGCTCTGTCCGCCGATTGCGCCTAATCCCAGCATTAAGTGATGGACCGCCTTAGACAGTGGACTGAGACCTAAAAGAAGGGAGAGCACGAGTCGCGCTTATTTTAGGGACTCCAGCCTGATATCACTTAACAATTTTTTTCAGCTTATACCATCTGGTTCGCTTTTAAACCATCACGCTGCATTAAATATTAGCTGGAAAGATTGCCAACTGACAGATAAACCGGTCCACTCAGAAGGAAGAGCCACGCTTCAATAGCTGTTTCTTAATGTGGCCACAATAGCACAACCACTCAACCGCTCCTTTCTTGTATGTGCAGAAACCCGGTCCATCGTTTACGGACCATGCGTGTGTGGTACACGTAGCCGTATTATTTGGCCTTGCATGCACATGTGCCCAGGCCCACCTTCAGTCATCTTGACTTTGTGTTGACGCCAGATGGAAGTTTTTTAGAGAGGAGAGAGTGAGGGTTATGCCATGTAAGTTAACCATCACTATAACTTAATTCACGAATAGGTCACCACCCATATGCTCACCATGCTGTCGTGGCAAACCGTCTGTGATTTTTGACCTGCTATCCATAAGAAATAGCAATGAGTCGCTCAATGAGTGCTTGGGTGACTCATAAGTTACTGTGATGAGTCCGTCTACTGCAAAAACGTTTCTATCTCCCAGGCAAACTTCCTTAGTACGATTGCTGTTGTTCCGATGTTTTTTTCAGCAGCATCAAGGGCAGATGTTCTAGATTGAGTTCTCATGCAGATGAATAGTGTACCGTTTATCACTTATATTGGGCTCTCTCTGAGGTAAACTTATAACCTCTTCCTAGGCTTGGTCTTGAATATGGTCTTGATATGCTTTAAAAAACTAACCTGTGGATCACTAACAATGGAAGTTGCAAGGAGCTGTAAGGAAGATCAAGACTCCGAGCCAAAGGTTTATTTTTTGGACCAAGCTGATTACAGTGAGATGATTTGAACCACGTTATTATTATTTTTGCAAGTCTAAGAATGGCCATTTTCCCAAATTATTGGTAACAGTTCCAACCATTTCTTCCCAAAATAACGCTGAATTTATCCTGCGGTAATTCAGTATAATTCACTATATATAAGGGAGATAGGCAGAGCCTTTGAAAACCCTATTTACAGATAGACGCTAGCAAAACAAGCAAATGTTACATGGCGATAGTCGTTTTAGTATATCAATCATTGCTGTCGACTAAATATATGTTCATCAAGTAAAAATGCATCAAGTCTTCTTTTAAACATTTCAACGCTTTCAGCCTGAACAACTGAAGCTGGCAGTTTGTTCCATTCGTCAATCACCCGTTGGGAAAAGAAGTTGGCCCGCACTTCAAGTTTGGCCTGATTTCTTTTCAGTTTGTATTGGTGACCTCGGAGACTTGTCATGTTTGCCAATTCAAAAAAAGTTGGCCATCTGAAGAGCACAATCAACTCCTCTGACCAGTTTGAAGACTAAGATCATATCCCCTCTGTATTGCCTATAAGAGAGGAAAAATTTTAAGTCTTTCTAGGCGGCCCTCATAGGGTAGGCATTCAAATCCGCTGACTAGTTTCGTTGCCCTCCGTTGAACTTTCTCCAGCAGAGCGTAGTCATGTTTCGTCCAAGGGCGCCACGCCTGAACGCAATATTCCAACACCGGCCGGATAAATGTTCCAAACACGCGCCCAAAAAGCTCTCCGTCAAAATTAACGAAGGACCTTCTGATTGCGCCTAAGATACACATAGCTTTCTTTGCGATATTCGCACAGTGTGACGATGGTTTGAGAGTTGGTGTTATCCATATACCCAAGTCCTTTAGAATATTTACCTCCTGGATTTGGTGACCACTGATGGAGTACTGGTATTCAAACCTAATCAGCCTTCTGGAACTAGACCGCAGTCGGATTATTTGGCATTTGTTAAGATTAAGGTTCAGCAGCCACTCATCACACCATGTTTGCAAGCGATCTAAGTTTTTGTTGTAATTTTCGCGCATCCTTCGGTTTTTCAATCGAGTTCCATAACTTCAAATCGTCAGCGAACATTACCTTCTCGCATGTAAGACAATCCAGACAGTCGTTTACGTATATCAGAAACAAAAATGGGACCCAGAACGCTGCCCTGCGGAACTCCACTGTGAACGGTTTCCCAGTGAGACTTGGTGTCTCCGATACAAACACGCTGGCGCCTGTCTGTGAGAAAGTCGGCCAACCATTTGAGTAGGTTGCCAGTCACACCCATTTGACGGAGCTTAAAGATCAGACGTTTGTGTGGAACCCTGTCAAAGGCTTTGCTAAAGTCAATGTAGACCGCATCGACTGACAAACCCATTTCTAATGATTTTTGTCCAACTTTCCATGGATGTGAGCAAGTTTGTGAGGCAGGATCGACCACTTCGAAATCCATATTGATATGAACTAAGCAAGTAATTCTCTTCAAGATGTTTCATAAGTTCCGTTTTCATTATCTTCTCCATCATTTTTGCAACAGATACTTGTGAGGCTGACTGGTCGGAAACTGTTTGGTGATGTCCTCTCTCCTCCTTTATAGATGGGGGTTATGTTGGCTATCTTCCACTCGGTAGGCAGAGCCCCCGCCTCCATCGACATTTCAAATATCTTGGAGAGCGGAGAGGCCAGCTGTTCTGTGAGTTCATTTAGAACTTTTGCGGATATACCATCTGGGCCAGGTGATTTAGTGGGCTGTAGCTGTTTCAGAGTTTTTTTCTTACTGTGTCCATTGGGAACGACACCGTGCTTATTTTGTTTGTAGATGTGGCAGTACTGTAGTATTCATCCTCGTCAAAAAATGGTTCCTCGGTAAACACGGACATAAAGAAATTGGATAAGAGGCAGGTCTTATCAGAGTTATCAGTTAACCTGTTTCCCTGATTGTCTTTAAGACAAGGAATGCAGTCGCGATTTCGTTTTGCCTTATTAACGTAAGCATAAAACCTTTTCGAATTTCTTGGTATGTCTTTGACTATTTCTGACTCAAAGGTTGATCTTTCTTTTTCTCAGAAGATTCCGACACCGATTTCGCTGTTTCTTAAAAAGCGGAAAAATGTACGGGTTGTTGATATCTGGCATATGTTCTCCACAGTCTTCTTTTTCTTCTTGAGATTCCTTTTTTTATTTCCGATGTCACCCACTCGGGTCGGGAGACGCATGATCGCCTTTTAAGTGGGCAGAATTTCTCTACCAATTGGTGAATCAATTTACTAATGAAGAACCAGGCAGCATTAGGGTCAGGTAAATGTGCAGGGGCTCCAGTCAATCCCATTCAGTAATTCTTTCATTTTTGGGATAATCCCCTTTCCATACATTTCTCTGCCTAACTGCACGATGTTTGGGTACAGAAAAAAATGACTGTACTCCCAAGCAAGAACACAATGATCACTTCGTCCAAGCGGCACGTAAGAACTTAATGCAAGGATGCAATTGTCATCTCTACTAATGATTAGATCCAAACAGCTTGACTGCTGCCCATTTCGGAACCGGGTCTTCATTGTGACATGTTGGGTAAGAAACTCGTCATTTACCAACTGAAGTAATTTCTGTTCGAATGAATTTTCCGATCGCGAGCAGTACATTGACACCCAATCGATATCGGGAGCGTTGAAATCTCCAAGTATTAATAAATGTTTGCTACGGCAGATTTGCTTAACCTCTGTGATGAGTGCTTCGTCCGTGTCCGTTCGCTGTCCTGGGGGTCGATATACCACGGCAATATGGAGGTCTGGTTGGTTTGGGACTTTCAGTTTACAACAAAGTATTTCGCAAGACGAGATCCTATTTGGCGAGGGCCCATCCGGAATGAAGTCAATGCCTTCTCGTATAAACATTGCGATTCCACCACCTCTACGTCCGTTTCTATCCATGCGGATTAGCTGAAAACCGTCTATTCGGACTTCTGTGTCTGCGATTTGTTCATTTAACCATGTTTCAGTTAGAGCTATGAAGTCAGGTTGTAAATGGTCCACGACCAGTTTAATTTCATCCATTTTGTTCAATAGACTCTGCACATTTGTGTACATCATTTTAATTTTGTTTTCTTCGCTCGATTTCTGGATATTTTCGGTTCTTTCTTCCACATGGCGATTTTTTTGCTGGATATTTCACAAGATATATCCAGTCTCCTGTCTGGGTTCAAATCTATAGGCATTTGGTAGGGCTTTTTGACCGGCGTGGTTGCCGTCAATTTAACCGGATGTTCCCCATAAAAACGAGCGCACCGTTTTGACTATTTTTGTTGTCTACAATTTTCAAGTTTTGTTCCCCCTCGTATTGACGTCTTTTTCAATTCTGCTACCAGTGTCCTCATTTTCATCCGATCGGTGGGAGAGTAATCCGGCTGAAAAAAACTCCACGATGATTCTTTCGTAGTTGGGACTTTCGGAGAGAGCAATAGATCTACCTGCTGTTTACTCCCCAAAAACGACTTTTTAATGGTCTTGGTCGAACCTCATGCGTTTCATTTTGTAACGAGAGGCCCCAATCGAAAGATCTTTTTGATGTCGACTGTCACACCAGTTTCTTGCGTATCATTCAATAAATTTTGGAATGTCAGCAGATCCTGTTTTACCCTTTCTTTTGGCGTTTCCCCAGTAGCCTCTGAGACTCCCTGAACTACCAGACAAAATGACCTGTCAGGAAAAAAACTCGCTTCTGCATCCTGCTTTCTTTTAGTGATTGAAGGTTGAATCATACCCTTTGATACAGTCTTTAATACTGTGTTCAAATTTGTCTTCCTCGGTGAGCCTGTTGGTTCATTTGCAGACATCTCTATGGACCTTTCAAACTGCGTGAGTTCTCCTGACAATGCGTTTTGCTCGAATAGCACCCGGGAAACCTGCATTTTTGGTTTATGGCATCCAGGTCTGTCGATAAGTCGTAGGCCACTTTTTCCGCCATTACTTTGCTGGCTACCATGCCCTGCTTCATTGTTGTTCGATGGACATGTAAAGAGCATGCTGCTGTCGCTCGTCCGGTGCAGTAAAGAAACCTTAAGATTACTGTTTTTCGACTTTTCAGAGACCGTCGATCGCTGATTTACTTTTGTGCAGTCGGATTCTATGTGCACCAGATTTCCCGAACCTGGGGAAACGCATGACATAATTTCCTCCTCGCTTATTTTTTTTCTGGTCATCTGTATTTCAACGGACTCAGAGGTTTGTTCTAATGACTTCGTTCTTTTTCTCTTTTTGTTTCGCTTAATGTTGTGCCTATTGACTTCTACCGTTTCCTTGTGATGATAGTGTTCTAGCTCGCTGATGTTTTTCGGCTCATTTGCATCGTGTTTCGGCGAGTTAATTTTATTATGTTTTATGAGGACTGATATTATTTCCGATAGGAGATCGAGGTCTCCTTCTAATCTCAAAAACTCTGGTTGTTAGTCCTTGGCATCCATCACAGTGTGCCAGCCCTTCACTGTTTAGCTTAGTTTTGGTAATATTCAGTAGTTTACTGCTTTCTTCATTATTGCTGTTTTGTGGATCTTCTCGGTCTGCTGAGAGTGTCTTGAGTATTTCTGGTAAGTTTTTGTCACATGAAATCGAAAACGGTTTACAAAGATAGGAGAGATCATTATTTTTGTAGTGTATACTATTTGTTTTTTCTGCTGGCTTCCCGGGCGTGGCCGAGCGGTCAAGAGCATCGGTAGCTAATCGAGAGGTTGGTGTTTTGAGTCCTGGCTGAAGCGGTGAATAATTTTCTCGCATGGTTGGGTCGTGAACATTTGCGTTTCCCATGCCAGCAAGATCTCTACGAGAATGCATTAAGTTTTAACGAGCAGCTTAAATTATCAAGCGAATAGTTTACTGAGCACAAAAAGAAGTGCTTTTCCGAACCGAATTCACTATCGAATGTTAATACGAAGCAAAGAATGATGCAGCTTTCGAAGTGATCCAATGACAACTTATTTCGTTTAGTCCTGACTTTGGGAACAGATTATTGGCCAAAAATCAAAAGCTTGGAGACGAGCGAATTTCAAACGGAGGTCCAACGACGCCGCAATAGAAACAATATGAGCAATAAATGCGCCTATTCGTTCAAAAACCACTTTAAAAAAAACAATAAATGATAGGAAGAATATTCAGGAACGACTCAGCCGTTTGTAGAGGTCAAAGGTCCTGGATAACTTCAGATCTTCAAGGGGTTTTGCACTTTTGGTTCACTGAGCGGTTGACAGTATTTATTGGTGAAGAGGCTGTTTTTATCAAGTCGACGAAGGTGATAAACAAATTCCAATTTGATGTCGTTTTGTGAGATAATTCAACACAAGAAAATTTCCAGAAAATTCCAAAGAGCAATTACGTTCGTGCAGTGGCAGTTTCAAAGCCAGAATCAGAACAAGCGAAGTGTTAACGATTTTCAAACTGCCATTGCATCTTCACATCACAATTTGCACTGTCGGTCCCTTGTTTATCCAGCGCATTTGACAGGGGAACCAGTGCCACGAGCATTGACAGCCGAACCTGCCTCCGCTGCCCAAGCAACCCGTTCACATCACACGAATACGTCCTACATCACCGCTACAGACACGGAATAGGCACTCCTGACGTGATTAGAAAGCGTGCTCTTTGGCTCCTAGACAATGTGACCTATACGGCACACTCTTGCAGGTGAGTTCTATGACAACCTCTCCAACGGGAGAAAACTTTGCGGGTTTTAGGCGGGCCTGCTCCTGCGTGGCACTTTTCTGATGGGTTGCTGAGCTCTGTCCGCCGATTGCGCCTAATCCCAGCATTAAGTGATGGACCGCCTTAGACAGTGGACTGAGACCTAAAAGAAGGGAGAGCACGAGTCGCGCTTATTTTAGGGACTCCAGCCTGATTACACTTAACAATTTTTTTCAGCTTATACCATCTGGTTCGCTTTTAAACCATCACGCTGCATTAAATATTAGCTGGAAAGATTGCCAACTGGCAGATAAACCGGTCCACTCAGAAGGAAGAGCCACGCTTCAATAGCTGTTTCTTAATGTGGCCACAATAGCACAACCACTCAGCCGCTCCTTTCTTGTATGTGCAGAAACCCGGTCCATCGTTTACGGACCATGCGTGTGTGGTACACGTAGCCGTATTATTTGGCCTTGCATGCACATGTGCCCAGGCCCACCTTCAGTCATCTTGACTTTGTGTTGACGCCAGATGGAAGTTTTTTTAGAGAGGAGAGAGTGAGGGTTATGCCATGTAAGTTAACCATCACTATAACTTAATTCACGAATAGGTCACCACCCATATGCTCACCATGCTGTCGTGGCAAACCGTCTGTGATTTTTGACCTGCTATCCATAAGAAATAGCAATGAGTCGCTCAATGAGTGCTTGGGTGACTCATAAGTTACTGTGATGAGTCCGTCTACTGCAAAACGTTTCTATCTCCCAGGCAAACTTCCTTAGTACGATTGCTGTTGTTCCGATGTTTTTCAGCAGCATCAAGGGCAGATGTTCTAGATTGAGTTCTCATGCAGATGAATAGTGTACCGTTTATCACTTATATTGGGCTCTCTCTGAGGTAAACTTATAACCTCTTCTAGGCTTGGTCTTGAATATGGTCTTGATATGCTTTAAAACTAACCTGTGGATCACTAACAATGGAAGTTGCAAGGAGCTGTAAGGTAGATCAAGACTCCGAGCCAAAGGTTTATTTGTTGGACCAAAGCTGATTACAGTGAGATGATTTGAACCACGTTATTATTATTTTTGCAAGTCTAAGAATGGCCATTTTCCCAAATTATTGGTAACAGTTCCAACCATTTCTTCCCAAATAACGCTAAATTTATCCTGCGGTAATCTGTCATATCTTCAGCAATACCAGCGTAGATTTGAAAATAAATATGAATGCTATAATGGATTTGTAATTCCTAATCAGTTATATCATGAGAACTCAGCCATTAAAACCTGCGGAAATCACCTCGCTTTGCATTTGTCTTTACAACTATTCCGATTCCTCCCTTTTATTTTTCCAAGGTTCTGGAGCTTAGCTTCTTTCTTACTTATCTCGAAAGTTTTTCAGACGAAGAGCCTAATGCTTCGAATTCTGCAGGCGTAACTTTCTGAAAAACTCAGAATCTACGAACGCTCATAATGTGGTCAGATCTGAGTGCTTTCTCTTCTTGCGACCGCTGCTTTTTAGGGTATTTTGGCTGACCATATTTAACATTCTACTTTGGTAAGTAAGATCTTTTGCCTACTTGTTTTGCTTTTCGTTCGAGTACTGACTCCATTCAGTAAAATTATGTGGCATACACCTTTGGGTAAAAGCGAACAAATTCCTTGGCCAGTCACTCGCAAGTTCAAGGGAGTGCCTTTGTACTGAGGTTATCAGCAGTTATACAGCTAACATCCAAACTGAAGCTAGGAACAGGTGGAAGGAATGGATTTTTTCTCAATTGAACGAGATATAAGCAATATTTAATATATATCCTGCTTAGAAAACTTAGCTCCCATTGAGGCACGCTTTCAGCTCCCGAATCAATGCCAAGAAAAAGAGTTACTAGTTTTTACTACGCTACAATTTCGGTGGAACATACAAAATAAAACTTGTATGCTACTTCGATAGGTGGCTTACACCGGCGCTGTTTATACCAGCGATAATTGACGGAACAGGTTATTATTGGCTTAACGTTTCGAATTTATATACGAGCTCACCATCAAAGATTTTATGTCTTCTGAAAGATGCTGAATTTATAAGTTACCTCCACTATTTGCCCTTTGCATTTACAGCTGCTCAGATGGAGGGCACACCCTGACATGACGACGGCTGGTCGCGTCTGTTTCCTCGATCGCTTAATCAATTAAAACTTTCGTGCGTAGTATAATAACCTTGTGATTGGTCAATCTGCCGGTTCCATTATTCCGCGTGCCGTAAATACGTACGAATGGTCACCCGAATGCACTTCCGCGTACCGCGCGGTAGCTGACCACATTTCCCATATTTTTTGAATACTAGTTAATGCGGACTGCCCTCTAAAATTTCCCAACTTTTCCCTGGCCGAGGGGTTGACCTTGCGTTTTTTAAGTGATTGTGGACTGGATAGCCATAACACGAACAGTCCACGAATCTCACCGTCATTTCTTACGAGGGTTTCGGCACCGTAACACTCGAAAGTCTAGATTCGTTGGGTCGAATGCGTCGCACCTTTTTAAGTTTTTAGCCTTCTTTCTTGGTGGCTGCTTGACTATTTACATCCATTTTCGTCTTTGTTTTGTGCCACTGCATTCCAATATACTCGATTGTAACCGACAAGACAAGCCCGTGGCTCAATGGTTAGAGCATTGAACTTCTAACTAGTGCTGAATATGGCCGGATGGGGACGGCTGATGAATCAGTAATGGCCATTCTAGCCTCCCTTGTCTTTTTCGGCAGTGTTATTTTATCTAGCATGTAATTGTTTCGTTTAGAACTGAGTGGCGCATTATGTGACATTTTGGAGCGATTGGTTCTGCAGCTCCATGAACGGATGATGATGATATACGCTGGTCTGTGTACGATCCAAACTAGGGGTGGCATAATAGGGGGCTGGTGTCTTTCAAGACCCTTTAATGCGCAGATAGGATACAGGGTTTAAATGCCATACGAGCAGCCCTCTTATTTTTGCATACAATGATTTATGAAATTTCCTGTGTATTTTTTTGCCTTGAGTCCCCGCCAAAGGCGTAGCGATGTGGTTAAGATGTTTCAAAGTTTACTGATTTGTCTAATTTCCGGTAGGCCATTCGAACACAGCTCCAGCGGAGCTTGTGGTATTTGAAGCTGTTCCTTACCAATATTATTGTCATTTCTTGAAACACCCAGATTTCGAGTTTACTGATCTTTTTTTCCTTTAAACCAGGGCACCCAAGTAGACAGACCGGCTGTCGTCCTTTTTTCATTTATTTTCAGAAAGATGGAGTGGAGCTAGATTTTACATTTCTAGCGATATTCTCCTCAAGGGTGATGAAGTTATAATTCACGTGCTGAGCCCTAAACGTCTTTCCATTTTTGTAAAGCCGCTTGCTGTAAGGTTTGCAAGACTATGCTTTGTTCCGAGGGATTGACCATATCATTAATGTGGTTTGCTGTTGGACCATAGCATCAAAAATGATGCGTTCCAGGCAGTGCATGAAGGGCTCAATGGTTTGGGTGCATCTGAAGAAAATCTATACTGTTTGCTTTTCAGGGGTATGGAGTAATTTAAACCGATAATCGTCGAAAGATAAATGCGGACAAGAACATGATTTTGAAAAACTTCGTACTTTTGAGGTAGAAGCCGTTCTCCTATCTTGAACACTTGTGTTGACTAGCCGTGGAATCCGAGATGCCATTGTTGAATTGCAGATATTAAATCAGCCACTTTGCCCAACTGCAAATCTTAGTGTTTTCTATAAATAGGGTGCTTCAGTGTTGTCTTTTTACGCACTTTGAAAACGACTGCCAACCAGGAAAGAGCGTTAGCCATAAGCTCCTAAGGCTACAATTACACTCGCAGAGTTTTCCCTGAAGGTTTGATGTTGGACTGTTCCGATGCAGTGAAACATTCGGCTGCCTCCACTTCGAATGTCCTTAGTCTTGTTGGAAAATCCTGATGCTCAGCTGCCGCACTTCAGTAGGCAATGTACCATGTTCTTGTTCGCCATCTCAGAGGCACCCCTTTTTAATGCGTACAACGGTGGGCGCGAACTTAAATAATCAGCTATGACTTACGTCGGCACGACGTGACTGAATCGCTGGAGATTCTGAGTGCTGCGATATCAGACTGTGTGGACAATGAAAGCTGACAGAAATATATACTTACAGAGTCCGGCGTTGAAGTTGGGGCTATCAATCACTATTGGCGGCACAGGAAAATCTCGTATGCTCTCTTTAAATAATTTCAACAATGAGTGAATGATTAGCCAAACTGCTAAATCGCTGGCAGGCCAGAAAATGAATTTCGATTGCAGGAACAAGTATTTTATTTTCGGGCATTTCACGTTCGCTCAGGTAGAGGTGGTGGATAGACGGGAGTGAAATATTTATAGGTTGTAATTACCACATAACTATACAGCTCATCTTTTCACTGCAGATATTCGTGTTTAATGCGACAAGGGCTTAATTTATCGCCGCCTAGTTGCTAATGACCGCAACCTCACACCTGGTATCGGCGACGGACGTGCACTGTCACTGGAAGCAGAATTCACCCACCGTTTTTGGTTACGTGTCCGATGCAAGTCTTAGGGATAGATGGGGAGTTGGATAACCACTGCGCCTGGTGAGGAACTATCAGTTGCAGATCATTACTGAGTAACCTGGTGACTAGCTCGGTTGTTATTCGTCGCGAAAGCAGCTCTCACAAGAGCCCCTAGGATTTCGGTTTCGCACTGCTGTCTTTTGAGAAAATTCGAGTGGCAAACCAGCACCTCCAAGACATCATAACTGTGACGAAGATGAAATTCCAGCTCAAGTCTATAAGCGTTCTTTAGATATTATTTCTGGGCGACTTGAAAATAACGGTCAGCTAATTTAGCAGACCCGTCCCATGGGACTGAATCACTGCCGCTTATCAAGAAGTGTCGCTGCTGTGGGGCACAAAACTTCATGGGTATCCTCCTGAAGAGTTTTCGCTTTACCAGGGATATCCAAACAGGTGAAAATCAAGGTGGTTTTCTGAGGGTCTTTGGTTATTTGAAAAGAATGAAAAATCGAGCGTGGACTTATCGGTCCGCCTTTAAGCTATTTTACCGCTTTTTTTACAGCCTTCCCGCCTGTTTTTTGGCCGTCTGACGCGCTATTCTAAAAAACCACTTGGACAACCAACAATGGTTAGAGAACGAGATAGTGGGTAATTGAACTGAGAGGAGGGAGACACACTCGCTGGAATAAAAGATTACTCGCCTTAAAGTTCGGATTACCACTCGAACCGATCGTTAAAGACAGCGCTGGATAAAAAAATACTGGATGCAAAAAGGTTGAAGTTTTTATAGGGCGTACTAACTGTGCAATTGTTGATGATTACTTGGTCATCCGCATCCGAGTCGTTAATTTTCGCAACTGTATCCTCAGTGTTGTTTTCTCGCATCTGGTGAATAAAGCTTCCCATTCCAGTGATGGTGCCTCCTTTTCAGCTGCCTTACGGAGATGGCTTTTTGTTGGTATCAGTAGTTAAAATGTTGGTCATAATTACCTTTTACTTTGACTTCTTCTCGTTAAGCTGCAGAAAATGTGTCTCTCTCTTGCAGTGTTTGTTGTATGGCACTGTGTCGCCTTTCAGGACTAGTCTACATGTTCTGGCTCTTTTGTCTTGTTTGATAAATAGGTAGCGTACTCTGTCTCTTTTTTACCCCACCTCACATTGCTTTCGTCGTGTTCCCTTTCTTCAAGCCTCCTTTAGACTTCATGGTGATGGCTGTCATTTTGGAAACCAATTTTGTCCGTTTGTTAAACTGCGCAGAGGATTTGGCGGAAGCAAATGAAACCAAAGCCTGGCGATATTCCATTTACATAGAAAAACTTGAGGAGATGTTAAATGGACTCTCTTCCGTCTCCCCGCGCCCAACCGCAGAGTTTTTACACATATATAAGGCTCGTGTAAGCCCTTTATCACGCATGCCTTTAACTCCCCCACTTTGTATATTGCGTCCGCTGATTCTCTATGAATCTTTATGCTCTCGGTCAAGGTGAAACAATTAGCTAGCCTGGCGGAAAAGTCGACCGGAAATTCTCCCTTACTCACATGGGTGTCAAGTATCCCAGCCTCCTTTGATCGAAAGCAACCACAATCATGCACACATATGATGCAATTTTCTTACCCATCCTCTCGAATAGAGGTATCTGCCTTATCGTCGGTTCCACATGCCTCATCGCCCGATACGCCAACACCATCTGCGAGCGTAACAAAACCAAGAACAACGACAATGCGTCGCTACTTCACCGATGCACCCGACCTGCTACAGCGTGAGCAAGCCAAACTGGACCAGCAACTACGGCGGAGGCTACTTGGTGTGTAATACTAATTTCTGGCTATCAATAACCCCAATGCGTCTACTTCCACATTTTAAAGACTATTCAAGTGAATTGGAATCAATACGTGGACATACTATTTTTACTATATTTTCATTCATTTCCATGGTTTTACCAGGTGCCGACGTGCCCGGTGATGCCTCTTTAGTGAAGGAAAACGAAGAAGATGGTGAGAATAAGAAGCCTGCCTACGCTGGCATGCTCGACGACCAAATGTCAAGGCGCGAACATTTGGCCAATGAGATGCTCGGTCTGACTAAGGAACTTCGGTTAACCTCCCTGGCCATCGGCGAGAAGATTCGTGCTGACATTGGCGTGTTGGAACAGAGCAACGAACTGGCCCAGCACAACGCGGCGTCTCTTGTTGATGTATCACGTTGCCTAAAAGAGGAATTAGGCCAAAAATTCGGTCTTGTTGTTTGGATCCTCTTCCTCGTTTCGATTGCCGTATTCTTCTGGATGGTACTATTTATGAAGTTCACAAAGAGGCTTTCTCCCTGACTTTTCCCGGCCCTTTCCCTCTTTTTTTTTGTCCGTGTAAGCTCGGAACAACTCCTTCTTTTCTCTTCTTATTTTCTTTCAGATTTAATCTTTAACTTTTTGTTGTACGTGTATTGTGGTGTAAAGTTTATTATGATGTAAATTCCGGGCTCTTTTGAAATAGCTAAATGATCCCATTAATTTTAGCTAGCTCCTTTCGTTTTCGGTGAATTGTTTTTCTGTCATATCGCATAGTGTGTATGCGGATCCTTGTCTGAATTTCACATAGAATACACTAGCCTAGTTAGACCATGTCTGCTGTGGTTGCAATTTGCCGAATAACAAACTGTTGCAATGGGACAGACTTGTTATTTCAATCATTCAAGATTTTTCCAGTCAATCTCTCGACTCTGACCGAAGCCGCGCCTTGCCCTACTCGGTTGTGCTGGTCCGTCTGAAGCCTTACTTGACAGTATGTTGAGGGTTCTATCTCTACCGCCATATGATATATAGTAGAGCCATAGACAGGGGTGAGGGTTATCTCATCAGTACGGTTCTGTCGGGGCTGCGGTTTGAAACCATCCAAAATAGTAGTGAGCAATCCATCGATTTTCTCCATATGCCTCGTCCTTACGTGCTGCTCGTCGTTGCATGATTGCCTTTGAGGACTGTAGACTGGAATGTTCATATTTGGCATGCAAAATGTCAGGAACTTCTAGCCTTTGCTGTCTAGGCCGATGAAGTATGATCGGTTTACTTAATTAGTTGATTAATAAGCTCAATGAGTATTTAACCATGTGTTCAAATCTTAGGTGCCCCGAGGCTGGGTGTGATAGACTGATAGTGAACTAGATATTTAAGTTTGTGATATCGACGGCAATAAATTTGCGGATTGGGGCTTCAGACTCCAGACTCCTTACTTGCAGGTCAATGACTATTCTGGTCCAGTAGTTCTAGCTACACTCAAAACGTTACGCCAAGTCACTACACGGTGCATTTCTCCCTGACTGAAGAGCCGAACACCAAATAAGCTCTAGAGTTCTTGCGTTGGCTCCTTTACAACAAAACTTCATAACAGTTTTAAATTTTTTTTGAACGTCTGTATTGGTTAGTCGCGCATTGTCGCTCCGCGCACCCCCCAAGCTGCCGCCACACATCGTTGCCAGAGTAGTTTTTGGGCAAAAGTAACCTTCACTTTCCCTTGAGTATGATAAGCAGGGTACCTGTGACGCCTAGCTACTATCCACGAAATGCATAAAATCCGACAATTATTTGACGACTGTAAAGTCACGTATGAGCATTTATTTGGTGCACGCTACAAGCTGTGATTTGACGTGGAAACTTGTCAGGCCGGCCCTGGAAATGTCAAGGAAGTAGCTGCTCCACACAAAAGCAGTAAACCCTTTAAGGAGCACTTGTCCGGGTGAGGGTTCCTCGTTGGAGGTCGGATAAGTCGCCACCAGCAAGGAGGATCGCAGCGTGGTAGTCGTGTAGAGCTGCTGAATAGTCGGGGAGAAGGCCGTTCTGCCACATTTTCAACCTTATATCTGCACGCGCCTGAAAAACGATCGCGTCGAACGGAGTAGCCTTCAAGTCTACATTAGAAAACACATTTTTAATAGTTAACAGCACACAGTTATCGAGTCGAGTAGGAGACAACCAAACGTAAATGGAGACTAATATGAACACAGGATCATATTTTTATTGCAGCAATAGGGATTGTTTAACTTTTACAAGTCCGCCGGAGGCTGCCTGCTATTACTAGCCTAAATATGGAAACTTTTCGAGGACCATAATTCGATGCCAGTACGCTAGAAATATTAAAACTGAACAGTTGAAAGAATTTTATAAAATGCCTCTACTGTTTTCGCCGAATTGTAAATACAACAGCATAATTTAAAAAAAGCAGTTTCAAACTTTAGTTTTTTCGAAGTGCAGAACATTTATCTGGTTGTTAATACAAAAACCAGCCTGTAAAAAATGGTGCCCCCTTCACCAACAGACATTTTCAATTCTGCGAGTTACCTACAGCCTATTGTTCATTGCGGTTGTTGTCGGTGCTCAGTACTACGGTCTGTCGTACGTCTCAATGCGGGATCTCTGCGTTTTAACCCTAAGAAAACTGTCAATGAAAAAGATTCGCCCTGAACCAGGAATAAGGTAATGCCTGCTTGCGGGGTTTTCTCTCATTGCTTTAAGAAAGAGCACCGAACGTAGGCTCACGAGAAAGATGCTTCATGACATAGTTGGTTATCACAGTGTTGATTTCAGTTTCAGTTTATTTGGTGTGGGTGATAGGCAATGCCTTTGAAAGCCCTATTGTTTACATGTCGGTGTGTCCTATACAGTGCCCCCTAAATGGGCCACGTGGTAGATGCGTTGGACCAACACGGGGGCCACATCAGAGCACGGCAGGCGTTATTCGGGTTGTGATCCCATACCAGAGGCCGAATATGGGAGGGGAGAGTGTGGTGGCGCGCCCAGGGGCGGCTCAGGCCGCGCCAACTACCTGCGTCTTCTCCCGGCTCTGATCTTCTTGACTCTGTCATGACACCGGTCTCGGGTGGGGGAGGAGGAGAGTGTGGTAGCTGCAGCGCAAGGCTACTATCACTTAAAACTAATCCACGCGCAAGTCACCGTCCTTGCACCACCCTTCTGTGGTGCATACGGTGGACATCGTCAGAATGTGACGGTCGAACTGTCGTGTCATACACATCTGTGTACGTAGTCTTAATTATTTACACTATACAAATAGTATTCACAAAATATAAGTAGCATTAATTTTACAAATAGCTCATGTCTGGAGTTGACGAGGTATTACTTCGGGTTAAGATCGTCGAGGGAAAACAAAGGACAAATATAAGTATCCGAGCGATTCTTGAAATGCTGTAGGGATGTCGCCTCCACAACTGATTGCGGGAGATCATTCCACCGCTTTACTACATGTTACGTGAAGAATTTCGAGCGGAGGTTTAGCCTGGACGTTTTCGTGCGCAGCTTCATTTTTTATCCACGAAGATGAGGTGAGAGGCGCCACTAAAGCATGTCCTCGAAACGCAAACCTTGCTCAAGGCCGTACATTATCATATAAACTAAGATCACCTCGTTGCTGTCTGTAACACAGAAGGAACAGATTTATGCATTACAGTCTCTTTATCTAAGAGTGTTATTTTAGACCTTTTGCTTACTTTGTTGCACGACGTTGCTCTTTCTCGAGATAGAGTTTGTCTTTTGTGAGCCATGATCGCCACGCCTCTATACCATATTCTAGGTGAGGTCGAATGAAGGTGACGTACATTTTACCAAAGAGGTCTTCGTCAAAATATAAAAATGCTTATTACCACCAATTCGACCATTTATATCCACCGTTGTCCCAGGCAGTCGGCGCAGGCTGTTGACTTGTGCGTGAGTTAATTTATAGTGAATCAGACTTTTACAACGTCTACCACACTCTCCTCCCACTCACCAGGCACTGACCGCAAGAAAGTATCAAGACGATCCTAGGTAGGTTCGGGTGCAGTGGCTGACAACATTAAACAAGCCGTCCATGCGTGCCACATGCGATCCGAACCCCAGAGCCAGTACAAGGCTTTCACGACGACAGCTCTGAGTTCACATGTGTGAGAGTGTTATAAAGGTAAAAAACACAATAAATATATCCTGACGTAAGAAGAAAATATAAAATGGCTAAAAGCAAAATTCGTTGATAACGCTTATCAATACAGAACATCCCCGATTACCCGGCACACACTTTTAAAAAAGGAACTGCTCTGGACTCTGAATGACCTACGTAAGGCTACTGATGTCGTTACCCTAAACCCGACAAAGGAACCAGTTCTGGGCTTCTGAACAAAACTGGTTACGCAAGAAAAATAGAAGCGGCATTGAATGACCTCAGCAAACTATCTCCTGAAACCCACTTGAAAGAAGAAACAAAAGCGCTGGAAGCCCTTATTGAGAAAAAACTGAAATCGTTACCTAAAGTGCGGTTCACATGCCCATAGTATAAGGGCTATCAGAATTGCACGAGCCAGAAGCCTCGTTACGGCCAATTTTATCGAGGAGGACTTCATCGCACCATAAACTCGTCCATAAAATCAGACGAATCAAAGGCAACCGTTTGGTTTACATTTCCAAAATTCTCATTTTTAGGTGAAAGGAAGAAGCAACATTTACAAAATAATGAAATGCTCACGCCGTAAGTGCAGAGTCTGGTTACGAAGTTGCCACCGGATGAAACGGTTGACAGAATTTGTGAGCGTGCGACGTAAACATGTGTGAACAGATGAACAATGCCGTTAAAGATAAGGGAGACTGAAATGATAATTTCTGGCTCATTAGCCGTCATCGGTCAGTTAGATCTCCCCCGTTGATTGAAAGTTCAGTGCTCTAACTATTGAGTCACGGTCTCGTTTTCTTGCCAGTTTAAAGCAGGAATAGTGACCTTCGTTGATGAATGCACACCGATCGCTAACGGAACTCAATCGTTCCGCTCTACGGAGACTCTCTCTCGAGCCCCGCCAGCAGCCGCACAGCGGCTAGTAGTAAAGTAGGTAGATGAAAAAGGCCGTCAAAGAAAAGGGAGACTGGAGTGGAAAGTGTGGAACCAGAGCGACTGTGGGAACTACTACAGATACGCACGAATGATGTTCAGTTATTTTTCAAAGGACAGTTGTATCGACAAGACGGTGATGTAACTGTGGACAGTCCATTAGGGCCCATCTTAGTGGATATTTTAATTGCAAATATCGAACGTAAATTCACCCAGAGTTTACAGCAAACCTCATTCTATGGAAGATACGTGGAGGACATTTTCGCCGTAGTCAAAAACCCAAGAGACGGAGAATTACTACTTAAGTTTATGAAAAAGCCACTTAAAATGATGGAATTTTCAATTTAGCATGAGAAGAATGACATAACACCTCGCTTAGAAGTTCTTGTACGTAGGCTTATAGATGGTTCCATTCAGATATACGTTTATCGAAAAACCACCCAGCGAGGACAGTAGATGGTCTTCCTTGGTCTCATACCAATTCAGAGAAAACGAAATTTGGCTTTTTGCCTACTCAAAGGAGGCATTACAATCTGTTCCCCAGATACGATCAACCATGAGATCAGTTTCCTGAAGATCTTTTTACTTTGAAAAATTCCTTAATAAGTATCGCCAGTTCAGACAATGTGTCAAACATGATCAAGCCATGGTCCCCGATTGAACGAACGTATGTTGCCTCTAACTTGCAGTTCACAAGCAATGCACCGACTATTCCCGTTGAAACAACTTAAAACATTCTGCCTATGCACGCCATATACAACTGTATTTACAAGTTTACAGGCTGTTGCGAATGTAACTACGCACGCAAAGGCGGTTGGCAACTTGCTCAGCTGAAGATATGCCGAAATGGCTACCAAGGGCGAAAACTGATTTATCCAAGAGCTCACTAATGAAGCTCATGTGGACACTGGCTATACAGTGAACTCAATGACTGCATTTAAGGTCGAACGTCAAGCGTCGACTGGGCGTCTCCTGCTATTTGCAGAGGTTGCTTCAATACGGAGGAGAGGACCCGAACTCCGTAAGCACCTGGATCGCAGTATCCACCGCACATAGCCATGTTTAGAGTGGATTATGGATGAAACCCCACTCCCTCTCCCGTCCTATCACAGCCCACATAACTGACTCCTGCCACGCGGGTTGCAATTTAACTCATGCTTGACATTGCATTTCACTGCGATCTGAACTTTCATTTTCTTCCCTCTCACCATGCGAACCCATATATCGGGCCAACACTCCGTATTTTATTTACCTGTCACGTTTAAACTCTCTAGTTCGATATTGATTTGGACAGTTTATCTTACCCTATAACTGTACGCCGTTGAGTAAGTGGTTACGAAATTTTACGACTTCATAAAATTATGCGTATGTCCGGGAATCAGTGTTTCAGAATAATATTCATTGTAGTCCTGCGGATGGAGTTCCTAGTATCGACCTCACTCGCTCTTCCCCCTTCCCTGCGCCGGTCGACTGTGTGAACCTCTGTGTACTCTGCTACTGGAATTGAGCGCAGTCGTTGGTGTGGCTCGAAGTTCACACCTAGGCGTACCGCGATTATTCCTATGTGCAGCGGTAGTTATGATCAGGCACCGGATCCGTGCAGCCTGACTAGCGCGTGTGGTGAACGCCCTTGGTGGTGCAACACTTATACAGCGGGACTCGCTGTAGAAGCCTAGTACCACTGCCTTGTATTCGCCCACAACATCTACTCCAGTCAGTTTAAACCTAGGAAATGGATTCTAAGCAAAGTAGGTTCTGCTGATTGGAAGGATCGAAACAGGAATAAAAACCGCGACAAAGGTTTGGATAGCGACTATGCTTATTGTATTTTATTCTGTTCGAACGGGAACACTACTTTATGTTCACATATTGAGGAACCATTCTGCTAGTTATAGTGTGTTTGCCGGATTTTCATGTGTGATTTAAGTGAACATTTATCAGCGGTTTGATTGCTTTTTTGTTTCTTCTAACTTCCTGGGTATATTTTGCTTGTGTTGTAAACATTGGAAAACTCTGCGCTGCATGTCTTTATTTTATAGGCTTTTACATTCTAACAGACTACGTGCGGCTTTTGGACTTTTGGGCTCTAAGTTCCACTGCTCCCATGCGAGGTGTCATAAGCTTTGAATTCGAGGAGGTTCTTTTACTCCACTGTTACCAACTTGCCGAAATAATAAGAAAATATTAACCCGAAAATGAGAAATGAGTACAAGAACAGCAGCAAATATAGTTATGCGAATCAGGCTACATATCACAAAAAGATATCCAGTCATCTAAATAAGCACACACATGTCAAAAAATTGGGCAAAGGAATTTGACCTACCCTTTCAAATTATCACCTTAAATGCACTATTTTTCGTCAACCCCTAAATTGAATAGGTCCTTATACTGCTACTGTGAACCCAACGTTTTTTATCAATCAAAAGAACGTGTACGTGAAAAGCCTAACAAACATATACCTCCAATGTGGAGACATTAGAAAAAAGAAACCATAATCCATTCACAGAAGCGATTAACTTCTGCCAATGAAAATGTGTTTTAGTTGATAATCTGGCCTGTAGTCATGGCAGAGAAGCGAATAAACTGGATCTGCTTGTCAAATAGAATGGTTTCAGGGACATCAAATGTAATAAAATCAACTCTGTAAAAATAAAGAAAGGATAAATAGGAACTCGATTTTACCAGACGTGTGTACATTTCCGGGAGGCAAGGTAAAGCACGTAGTCTAATCCGTTACCGTTTCGGCATTTTAAAACCCAACGCGCAGGTAAACACCGAGCGATGGGACGATGCTGTCTCCCAAAAGTTGAAATTTTACTCCGACAAGGAACACACGAATCAAATCATGTTACACCCTTATGTGATGTTTTGAGAGGTCCGACATGCACCTCGATTATAATCTCACACAAATTTCTAGTAGGAAAATTCAAACTATCCCATTTAAATAAGTAGCAACAATAAAGGCTAACTTGCAGATTAGGGTTCTTTTACTTCATTCTAAGCGGACTTTCTCCAATTTACGAGCTAGGTTTGAATTGTACAAATAGTTTATACCATTTTTATTCTTTGGCCATAGCTGTTAAACAAAAGACAGTCTTTTCGAAATAATTTACAATTTTCGGTACCTCATCCAACGGTTGCCACTGTTTTACTTTAAGATAGGAACCTGAGTAGTTTGCCAGTTGAACACGAATCAACTCTCCAATTATTGCTGTCTATTTAATCTAACCATTTTCCGGAAATTCCGGCACTAATTTGAAGTGAAGGGAACGTCGAATGCAACAGCTGCCAGACGCGATTCTTTCATTTGCCATGACTATAGATATATCGGGATTTTCCGGTGAAAGTGTTGTGCATTTTTAAGCAAAGTATCTTGTCTCCCTCTCCTTCTTATAAACCTCTTCTTACGCGTTCCGAGGCAGCACTTAGTCTAGAAATCTTACGCAAGGCTTTAAGCATTCAAAACTTTCAAAAATCAATTAAAAGTTTTGACCATCGTGATTAGAAAATAAGGGCTCCGATTACCTTCTTTTTCTCATACCTGGGTTCGCACGAACCATCTTAGATTGACATATAAGAACTATTAGTAAGACATATCTAGGTTACTAGGAACACAGTTAAAGCCCTCTAGATGTAACAGCCTAAAAGCGGAGAGTGAAGACGCAGGGTTTTAATTCCATTAGCAAACTACGGTTTGATTTAAGGCGTGTGCGTAAGTCTAAAATTAAGGCAGTTTCATGTAGACGAAGGTTTCAGAGAGAAAATGATCTCTCGGAGAAATGAATGCCAATAAAATAGGCAAAAGAACCTGATGGTTGTTGGCTCAATTATAAATAACAGCCTATGTTCCATGATCTAAGGGACATGGTAGTTCTGCTTCGTCCGCATAAAAGACCTACAGGGATGACAAACAAGGAAAGTGAGTGGAGAGGCTGGAAATTGGTAGAATGACTGAAACGTATTACTGCCACCCACAGGAAGCCATAGGAGAACATTGTGGTTTATTTTCTGTTGTATATTTTCTCTAATCTGCCACCAAGACCGGAAATGCTTTACTATGAATTCGAGCTCAGTTTTGCGCTAGGCCATGCACTCTTCTAACGGGAGTGGTAGGTCGCACTCATGTGATTGGAAATACCGTTAACTTTCAAGGAATTAGGTTAGCTGATCTGGTCTGGTTTTATGCAACTTCGCACCCTCTTGCGGGTATTATAGACAAGAGACGGGCTAGGAATAGAATATCCAGATTTCATGCAAATATGCTTCCAATTTGCTTTCCTTTTCCATATTCGACTGATATTTCTGGAAGTATATCTCGTGCTCAACTAGATTGACCGACGCAATGAGGAGCTCGCGCAATGCTGACTGGTAAGAAAAATGCCCATACCGTCGCATAGTCGGGTATCTAACGCTTCCCTTTCTTAGGCCACAAGTTGCACGGGATATCTACAAGCGTCGTCAACTCTGGCTGCCGTTTGGTTGGATTGACATGAACTGGATAATGCGTGAGTTATGGGATGCAGTTGAAGGTAAACTTTAAAGTACGGCCATGCGTGGACCCACGTATTGAGTACTCGCGTTCCGCTTCCACCCAGCTCTTTTGGGCACTGAATATTACAGCTTTCACGTTGTGCACAAGGGTCCAAGATTTTAGGTCGCCAGCACCTGGAAGAGTTGGAAGGATGTTCTCGGCAGTATTGAGGTCGAGCACGGCTGCCTCATATTTACCCAGTAGGACGGAGCAAAGTGCCCGGGTGAGGAATAATTCCGGATAGGATAGGTCACACGGGATATGGCTTACGGATAGACAGTCCAAAGCCTTTTGAACACGGCCCGTATGAAGTTGTAGTATGCCGTAATTAAGGCGACTGAAAATATTCTGGGGGTCGAGGTCCAAAGCCCTTCTGAAAAAAAGAACAGTATTTTTAGATCAAACTGACGGTAGATTGGAAGAAATGCCTTTTATGAACTCCTAATTTGACCTGTTTCATCCCAGTCCGTAAAGGTTTCTAGCAGAAACGTTAACGAAAACAGCGGACATCTATTAAAATAACAAAAGAACATAAGAAACCTTCTGAGAAACCCATACACCTGAAGAGCCTTAACATGTACTAACCGTTAACATTCATGGTTTGTCTATGTGAAGCTAAGAAGCCTTCTGAGCAACCCATACACCTGAAGAGCCTTAACTTGTACTAACCGTTAACATTCATGGTTGGTCTATGTGAATACTCTAGTGGAGGACTAGAGAACTCAAATTGATACCAAATATTTTACTAGTAATATTCGACGAACTGAGTGGCAGACATTTTGAGAAGTTGTCAACATCCCACCTACACTCAGCTGCCAAACTAGAGATATCATCCTGGCTTAAAATATGAACGTTTGATTCTTAAATTTATACGCACTATACTTATTTTTCAGCTGATTAGCAGTGTATACGTGAAAAGCAACCCATCACATAGAAACTGCTAAAGAGACTACTGTTTGCCGACCTCAGCACCACTCGTCAATATTGATGCAATTTTTCGGGTTCACGACCAGGTGGGAAATTGCGATTTTATCGTTTTCATAAGTCAAAGGAATAGAAGGTTTACGCACAAAAAATCTTGTTGGGCAGCGTTCAAGTTTCCATGCAGGTGATGCAAAATTCCTCTGTTTGTCAGTGCCTCAGGCCACTGTGGGAAGAGGTCCAGTGAAGTATTCAAATCACACATGGCAGCATCGACGCGGCGCATCTGAAAGTTGACTGATGCACGTGCCTCGTAGATTGCAGCGAACTGCGAAGTAAAGTCGGTGTTGGGATAACGTGGAAGGACGGCACGTGATATCGCTTTTGTGAGTGTGTGCCAAGCATCCATCAGGCAACCAGAAATCTTGGTGTTAAGAAATAAAGTGCAAGGAGATAGAGTAAACGAGATGTTAGCGCCCCCACTCAGGCAAAAATTACCGAAAAACACCTTTAAGTGCGCACCTCAAAGACATTGCACAATCCAAACACCAGGCCACAGGCAACTGTAAACATAAATCTAACTTATCAAGACAGTGGCTGCAAGCAAGCAGTGAGATTAAACATTTGCCAGGAATTTTGGAGATGCACTTCCGATGGGGCTAAGATAAATAAATCTAAAAAACTACGATTAAGCTCGTGGCATATGGGCATCAAATTGGAATTCCATGAAAGTACCGATTGTGTGCTTTGTGGTTCACCGTCCCAAGACATATGTTGTGAAAGGTCATCATGTAACAGAACTGTGTGTGGTTAAGTAAGCCCACATACGCAACAGATATGGGGTTTTGGGTACGCAGTAACTATAAAAGAAGTAAGAAGCCTTAAAATGAAATCTAACAATATCTAGTGGCACCTACTTTTCGTTAACATTACTTTTCGACGACATAACGGATGAAAATTCACGAGAGTCCCAAAAAATATTAGTTCAATCAAGTGGAAGCAATCAGGGTTTTACTTATTACTTGAAAAAATGGACGCTGAAAAAAACTTACCATGGAACCATGTCATTGTAGGAAATAAACTAAAACTGGGTGTACAAAATGCCTAAAGAATAAAATACCTTTATTTATGGTTAAACGAAATAGTAAAAAACGTGCTCAAAACGTCACTTTATATTTATTGGGTGCTTTTATAAAAACGTAGGTTCATAGTAATCGTTTTATTGGATGCCTTTCTACAAGCAGGATGAACATTGTTAGCTTTTGATGATAATACAGAAGACTGGGATTTGTGCATGAATCTCAGTTGAAGCACGATAATTTCACCTTTTGGTTATACGGCAGAGAAAGAGTTTACGGTTGGAATTGTTCTAGATTATGACAATGGGCTTCCAGCTTCTCAGTTGCTTGCGGGTTGCTTACCTGTTGACACTTGCCTAATCCCACTTGTGCTGCAAGATTTTTGGGTTCTGAATAAATGACTTGCAGATAAAGCTCCGTGGCTTCCTTCAATTCCTTCTGTCCGTACATTCGGGTAGTCTTCGCTCCAATATCGAGGAGTAGATTCGCGAGAGCGAACCGGAGCTCATTGTTTCCTGGGTAGTCCGCAAGTGCATTTTCAAAAACCTCTCGGGCGTCTTTGTAATTAAGTAATCTTTAATAAGAAAAATCGGTTTAAATTGATAGCACACTCTTCCCTTATCTAAAAGTACTTGAAATGCACAAATGAGGTTACACGCCTTTAATTTATAGGTGACTGAAGTTCAAAAAGCGTTTCGCAGTAGAGAAAGTGAGATGTCAGTACCAACTGCACTTTTATTTAGCTCCTCCAAATATTTAGATTTGTCAGTTCAGAATGGACTTCAAAAACAATCTCTTTATCTGCCGTATTGTTTAGGTTATACATAAACAGTAATTTATCCGCCCTACGCACCATCTCATACGATTATGACTGCGGAACGAGCAATAAGTCGGGGAAACGGTGAAGTTTGTATGTATAGTGGGCGTTTTCAACGCAGACTTGGGACGGTCGATGGATCATATGATTTTTGATAACCCCAAAATATGCCTTAAATATCTGATCCAATCGCAAAAACTTAATATAGCCCCATTAGAGATAGCGTGAAATGGAACAGCTTTTTGGTTTGAACCACATTCATTCGTTGAATTTGCTGACAGCGTAAGTTTTTCAGCTTGTGAAAGTTTATGATAATTAGGGCATAAAACCAATATAGTACACCAGGAAGTAGAACTAAAAACCTTTCAAGCAGTTTTCCTATTTAAAAAAAGCGTGTGCAGCAGGATTTATTGAAAAAGTAAATTTCGTAATGGCTCAGTTCCTTCAACCCAGCTTTGCATAGCAGAGATAACCAATAGAGGTTTTGGCATATTTGAATAATTAATTCGACCCAGTTGTAACCAATTGGATGGCCTAGGCCGGATTTGAACCCATGACAGCAATAGGAAGGCTTCAGTACAGCCAACGACCTAGGCACTTGAGCTACCGGGCAGTCAGAATACTATATCGAAATTGGTGGATTGAATACGTTGCAGTAGGCTGGGAGGGTAACTTGGCCCAGGTGTGATTCCAGTCAGGTCCTCCTATCAAAATGATAACCTTTTTGTTAGGAATGTTGTAAGGCGGCCTAGTAAATACGCTGACACATCAAAAAGCCCGTAATTTCTCAGAGCCCTTTGATTCAAGATATCGGTCGTAAGTTATTTTGCTCGGCGTCTCCCGTGCACATTGGCCTTAGCTATTAGAGTCCGAATTCAGACCCAATACCCTGGACGAATAGAAGCCTGTGTAGTTAGCATCTTCTCGATTTACTTCATAATACAGAAAATCATGCATATTAATGTAGTTATGATGAGAAGTTTTATAAGGAACCACGCTCCCTTGAGCCCCAGTTGATTGTCGGTTGATACCTATTTAAGAAATGGTAAAGATTACTTACTCGTGGTTCAGAAATCCGATGGCATGCATGAGAAGACATCTCGGATTTCGCAAATTGAAATGGGTTATGCTGCGACGCATAGACGGTTGTGCTTGAATTGGTGGTTTTGTATAAGATAATGCCCCTTGAAAATCAATTGTGGCAGCTTCAATATCCCCATGTTCGTTCAAATATATCAGTCCGCGATTTAACAGGCTCTTGCTTTGACAAAGGGTGTTAGTATATCTCATTTTTTCGGCAATTAAAATCGCAGTACTATAGTCCTGTTAAAAAAGAAAATGTACTTATAGGTAACTCCACAGTTTAAGAAAAATTAACGAGTGAGTATCCGGAATAAATCAACAGCCATTAAGCAGCTCTTCGTTCATTCTTCTCGATTGAAACAGATAAAATAAGTCATAGTTTACCAACAGCGCTATGGGGCTCAACCAGTCAGTCCCAAAAGGAGGGATGCAACTGCCAATACGCATATTCTACAGTCCCGAATAAAAATAATCCTTTGGTTCTACTTAACGAAGAAACAAACCAAACTGGTATCCTAATGGTCAGGCCTCTGCCCCCAACAGACTAGTGTACAATTAGTCTAATTAGTTTATGAATAACGACAGAGAACCGTACCAAATTTGGTACCCTGCAAGACTAATGAAAGGGTTTCTTAACAAATTTTAATAGCTGATCAATTTTGGTCTCCGACGGAGAAACAAATTTAGCCGAGTTACTTCGGTCCTCTCATATTACGGTCGAAAACATGTGGAAAAATTTCAGAAAATGTGCATATTGCGGTTCCGATTCAATGTGTTTTGTATGACATGCAGTAATGGGTACTACTGGCCCCATATCAACCTTCTTGCATGAATTCCGAAGTTCATTTGGGGATGCTTACGGTTCCACATCAACTTCGTAGTTGGTTCTCCATAAATATCCTGTCAAGTGTTTCTTGTGGTGACATAAGCAGGTAACCACCGTGTCAATCACGACACACGTGGCGTTTTTTTATGGTACCGGTACTAAAAATTTACAGTGGTTTCCAAGTTGAGCGTCAGACAGATAACTCTTAAATCACTCTCTAAGTTAATTAAGGCTGATTGAAAGTTTTGTGAGTTCGTGGCAAATTGAGGAGAAAACAATAGATTTTAGACAGTTGAGCCAGGGCACTTTAGGATCCTTATGTATATTCATACAAATTTCCGAACAATTAAAAATAAAATCATATTGCATTTGAATTATCATCTTCTGGAAAGATGCAAAATGGAAAAAAAACTTTCAGCCAAATTTCTGCACATGTGAAGAAGAGGAATTGTTGCCATATATTGTTGGTTAAGTATATTTCTCTTAAATAAGTAGGTTTTTTAAACGTTACACTGTTTATGTAGTTGTACAAATAAAATGTACTCACTTAACGTGATTTCCCATTTTTGCTTCTTTACAATGGTTCAGTTCACTCAAACGTTATGTTAATATTTATGCCCAGTTAATTTTTTCAGTGCACTGTAGTCCGATACTTGTGGAAGCTCCTAAAGCCATATTATATTGCCCATCAGTTAGTGGAGCTCTTACTGGAAGCTACGCTTAATTCCCATGTCGAGTTTTGCACTACACATTTAATGTTTTTTTTCACGGCGGAAACCGAGTTTCAAAACATTATCAAAGTTCGAGTTTCCATATGCTCAATATGATGTCCAAATATATGATGGTGTGAAGGATATGTCAAAAGTATTACGGGACCTGGGTGACCTGCAACCTATTGGAAGTTAACTGCTATAATCCGCAAACTTTTGAACATATGGAATACAGCTTAGTGTAGAATATATGGGTATAATAGATTAAAAATTACGTAGTCTATTGGACTATAACTTGATTTTGTCTTCTTCTTGCTACGTACTAGTTGAAATAATGACTTTGCACAATTTCCCTCTCAGGGTAAAATTAATTCAAATTACTAACCATTAGGAAAGGAAATTATATTGGTCCTGTGGCCATACTCGCTGTAAATTAGCATTTAAATTATGCAAATCTAAAAACACTGTAAAAATAATACAATTATCACCTTTTGATTTATTACGTTTGTATTTTATATATTCCGATGCTCGTTGAGAACCTTTTATTCGGGGAAAACCTTAGGCTAACTTATATTACTGTTAAATTGCAAACATCATTGGAGTTCTAATTTCTACTCAAAAGTGTGTGAATATCTTACTCAATGTCTGCTGAGTTTTGTTCATAGATAGCGGTACATATTTGCTTATACTGGCCAAGATAACACAGGACCTACAAAGTATAAAACTTGTTGAACAATGACAGGTTGACCACCGATTGCGGTGATGTTCAAAGTGTGCATGCATTAGTTTAGAGTGACGGCACTGATGCGTAGCATCTATCGCACAGTCTCCTCCCTTATCCAACTGGGCCCACCGGAAAAATGTGCTCAGGATAATTGGAGGTGAACTCAAGCATGGTGGCTCTCAAAAGTAATCATCTGCATACGCTTTTCACATATTACGCCCAACGTATCAGCTTTTTACAAAAGGGGTTAGCTCTGAGTCCTTCGCATTGGGAGGAGCCACACTAAGATGAAGACGTTGAACTTGACTTCGAGTTGTTGAGCCAGCAACTCCACATACACAAAAAGTACAGACTACCAGGAATGAGTTATCTCGACAGTTTGTAGCAGTTCCAGCTACGATGTTAGCGTGTTGTGATAGTTTTACACTCTAGCAGATTTACTGTAATAAGGAATGCGCTGATTTTCTATGGCGATGGGGTCTTCAGAGTCAAGCAATACACGTAACCCGACAAACATTAGACAGAGCACATACTGATCTCTACATCAGGACGACTGTGCGCTTCACTCTACAACAGTAAAGTCAGGCAAACAAAGATGGATCTCTTTGCGTAAGGATGCATAGAATTTGGGCTGAAATAAACCAAGAAAAAAGGATAAAATTACTACTTCTTAGATCAACGCAAAGAGTACACAACTTGAATCGGTAGACAACTTCACCCATATACACAATATCATCATAAACAACGAAAAGGTGACTTATCAATTATCGAAAGGTAGCCAGGCCGTCGGTTGGCTACAGATCTCCGTTTGAATCTGCCGTAGACTTCAGCTCACTACGAAGCTCAAAATGTACACAGCTATAGACCTAACGATGCAAGTGTGCGGGGGGGGAGACGTTAAGGTTCTACGTCAACCAAGCCATTGAATACTAAAGTTCAGGTGGCATGGTAGGATATCCGACAGTGATGGCCTAGAACGGACTGTAATCCTCAACATTCACTCCAGATTGACAAAAGTGCAATTACGCTGGAGAGGCCATCTTGAAAGGATTAACGAAAATGCCTACTCTGGCGGATCTTATAGGGGGAAGACCCTACTAGTGGTCGCCGAATACGAGGCTAAAGACGGCTCTACAACGACGACTAGCCAACTTCTCTCGGGGATCTCCAAATTAATCCGAGAAAAAACACTACAGGGAAAACCCAATAAACACAAACTAATTCACCACACAGTGTTCCGTCACACATTTTCCGCCCCAGGCACGGTATGGGCACCTTTCGAGTAAGTGGGATGAGTGTACTTTGACTCCATCACGATGTGGCCTCTCTGGAAAGCTGACACATGTGACATTCGAACCACCTACATGTTGTGCGAAAACATAATGATATGTGCGTGTGTGGGGTGAGGGAGGGGGTGTAGGGGGTACTAGTTAGCGAGGCACCACACAGGTAGCATTTGGTCGCTACACTTGTCTCGTACAGGTGGTGAATGCACCTGTGGTAATCACAGTGGCGTCGCGTTGCTCAACATCACCGGGAAGATCTTCGCCCGTATCCTTCTCAATCGTCTAAATGGTCACCTAGAGCGGGGACTGCTCCTGGAAAGCCAATGTGGCTTTCGACGACACCGAGGCAAAACCGACATGATTTTCACCGCTCGCCAACTACAAGAGAAGTACCACGAGATGTGAATCTACATCTACACCACCTTCGTGGATCTGAGAAAGACTTTTACATGTTGAATAGTGATGAACTCGGGAAAATCATGCGGAAATTCGGCTGACCTAAGCGGTTCACGCACATGGTGCGTCAGCTTCACGAAGCGATGATGGTGCGCGTCACTGACAACGGGACGCTATCCGAAGCATTCACAGTGACCAACACAGTGAAACAGGGCTGCACACTGGTCCCCACCCTCTTGAGTCTCATGTTCTCGGTTATGCTGTTTGACACCAACCATGATAAGCAGCCTGGGTTCCGCATCGACTACAGAACTGACGGGCACCTTCTGAACAGTCAGCGTATGCAGGCCACAACGCACGTGTCTACGGGTAGAGTCCATGACTTGCTCTTTACGGACTCTGATTCCCTCATTACCCCTGCGCATTCACTCACCACGTGGGCCTGCTCGGTCACGTACACAACCACGAAAGTGGAATCCACAGTGATGCCAACACAGATAACACATCTTGTGCTCCCATCAACACTTACCACAATCCTCCCATAAACGCGACTACCAGTACCAGCAACACAACCCCCGCAGACTTAGCACCTCTTGGCCTATCCTGCCCTCATTGCCACCGCAAATGCACATCACGCATCGGACTGGTCGATCACTTGCAAGTCTATCGCGCAGAGACTGGCGATCAAATGCCTGGGGCAACAACATACACCCGCCGCACTGCCGAAGCATATTCACGCACCATGTGGGCCTGCTAGACAACATGCGTCACCATGAGAACCTGCAATAGAACACCACCGGCTATACTAGAACACTACATCTCTGTTCATGAGCCTTTGCATCTCACATGCTCACACGCACCACCACACAAAACATGCTTTCAGCCTGCATAGCTGCATAGCTGAGCCTTTCAACCCCCTGTTGTGCTAAATCTTGGTGCTTATGTTTTGGGAGCCAGGTCGTGTACGTAGTAAGCATAGACGAGTTCATCAGCAGCTACGCCCACTCCCGCTTGGACGGTGGTCTGATTGTGGGGGTGGGGGAGAGAGTGAGGTCGACGGTTCCGCGCATTTTCCTCACTGTAAACAAGTTGAAATGCTTGAAACAATCAAGGTACGCTAAAAGCCATATCTTGGAAGGTTGCCAACTGACGGGATAACTAAGACCACTTGTTCAGCCCAGTGTGTTTTGTGCGGAGTGGCCGACTGGGGGACTGAAAGTCAGGTTGCGATGGCTCCTTCTTACTGTGGCCTTTATGGCATTCCCATTCCTTGGGATCCAAGCCAAGTGTGGCGGCACGCTCAGTTGCGTCTCTGGCCGCGTTAGCCACCTATGCCCTCTCCTGCCTCCGGTCTTCTTGACTCTATAATGAACCAGGCTCCGGTGGGAGGAGGAGGGGAGAGTGCAGTAGCTGCAGCGCAAGTCTACTTTCACTTAAAACTAATCCACGCGCAAGTCACCGTCCCTGCACCACTCTTTTGTGGAGCATACAGTAGACATCATTGGATTACGACGGTCGAACTGACTTGTGTGTGGGGAGGCAGATTGTGCATGGCACGCTCAGACGGGCTGTTTTAGCTTGCACCAAATTACCGCACCAGTTGTGTTAATGGCCCAGACAATAAACAGGCACATGGGAGAGAGAACAGTGATAGCGACTGTGGTAACGTCAACCACACGATGCTACAACACACTGATCCATATAATAGATGTGACGCGCATAAATCTACCCTTGTGGGCTAAACGTCGTAGCCTAGAATGTCGCTATTGGATAGTATAACTCAGCTCCATGTGGATGTGTGTCAATTGACTGTTTTGTGGACTGTGACTGAGGTTCCGTGAGGCATTTACCCACGTGTGGTTGTGGAGCAACCCAATTCCATTTTGTGAAACGCTGGGGTGCTGTGTGGCCCATAGGTCGTGCGTGGCCTGTGTAAGAAACTGCATAATTGAGAGAGAGAGAGAGGGAAAGAGAAGACAGACAATGGAAGACTACAAGAACTGCAACCCGCAGCACACAAAGCATATTTTTCCCAAACAGGAAACTGACGCCTTATTAATCTATTACGTCACGCTAAACGTCATGGCTTTGTCGTCCCCAAATTGACTGAAGAACATGGTCCGCCTTTCGGGACGAAGAGTAGGACTGCAATGACTCCTAGTGTGGCTTCAACGACACCGTCAATCTGGCGGGATCCAAAAAAGCACTACATGCTTGTGTAGAAGCATGGGCTATCCTGCACGGATTCGGCTTCTAACAAGCATAGACGGCTGTTTAGCATTGTCAGCCACTGTTACCGATCGTGCCTCCCGTTTTCATGACTCTTTCGTGAAGTCGGACTTAGGTGAGTCAGAGAGAAGAGAAGGCAGTAGCTGCTGCGTAGGTCCGCTATCATGCACACGCCACTGTCCCTTCACCGCCCATGCTGCGGGTCACGCGGTGTTTGCGATTGTCGAACTCTCAAATTCATTACTTTGGGGAAAATTGATTTATGACATTGTGTTGCTGTGCAACAGAACTAAATTGTTCATTTTTCTTTCCCGATGCATTTTATTTTTTGACAGATGATTCCCAATTGGCTGTTTGTAATAAATTAGATTGTCCATAAAATCTGCTTTTCTCGATGATTTCTTTATTTTGGATGTCAGTTGCGTTATATATATATTTAAAACCGAGCGCTGCCTCCACAGGATGCTGAAACTACACTTCCAAAAAAAGTTTGAAACATGAAATGGCTTTTGATTGCATTTTTAAATTCTAAAAAATCATTTTTGTATTGTCAGTGCATCTGCTAAACGTCCTGGCGCCTTGTCTTTCTGGACGATTTTCCGTGTACACTCGGACAGTAAAACGACGATAAAATAGCAAGAGAGGACGTTACTTGTGCTAAACGGTCAAGGTCATTGTGTATTCACTTTCGGTCTACGTCAAGCAAAGATTCAGCCTGTACAATAAAACTATACGTTTTGGACTCTATGACTTTTGGCCAGTCTAAAAAAATAAAGCTTATAGAAGGAGCACTATATAAAATTCTGATTCAGTGTATATAGTGATGTAGCAACCGTGGGATGTAAGAAAAGCTGGCAAGAGGTGTTTCCACCCATACCTGGAGTGCCGCATCACTATCGTGCAATATTTCCTGGCAGCAAGCACGATTGTAGAAGGTTACGAAGCAAGATGGATCGGTTTCTATTGCTTCGTTCAAATCACACATTGCTAGGTCAGCGGAGTCGATGCAACATTTGTAGAAAGCACTGTCAGCAGGAGAAATAAAAGGCAGTTAAAATGCTTTTGCCAAAAATTCAAAGAAGCACACTTCTAAGGTATTTCCAAAAAACACAAACTCTAGAGCCCAATTAAATACCAATTTAGTATGAGAAAGATCTCCTTACCGATGCAACATTGCATGCGTCCAGCGTGGTTGAATACGCAGAGCTTCCGTACAATTTAGGATGGCCTTTCCATAGCGTTCCAAAACGTAAAAATATCCTGCTCTAACGAGGAAAGACCACTCAAGAAGGCCTGGACCTTGTGAATTTAGAAACCATCGGACGTATTGCTTGTGGTTTAAAAACTGTTTGTCAAGATTGGGATGCTGAAGCAGACCAATGGCCCTCGAAAGATCCAGCAGACCGCCATAAAGAGAGGCAATAGTTGAGTTCGTCCTACGAGGCGACCAACCCTTCAATAGATGACTCCGCAGGTTCAATTCAGCCCGCAAAACATAAGCCTTAGATGGAGAGGGCCATATTTAACGCATGAATAGTTAGATCTGTCTTCGATTAGTATATTCTCAGAATCGGACTAACCTCGACATTCTGATCGTTTAGAGTGAGTGCCAACGAGAGGTGTTTCAGGGCATCAGGGTACCTGAACATCTTTCCATAGCACATTCCAGTACACAGGTGCGCCGTTGATTGTTTTATAAGAGCACGTTCACTAAGTACCTATGGAATTTCATGTAAGAAAGAGGTTAACTCAAACTATACTCCTTAATAGTCAATAAACATTTGAGAGAAATCAAGCTTTCACTAGAAAATTGACGCAGAATTTTCAGTGTTATGCAATAACAGGTCAGTATGAAATTAGTTTATTTACCCTGGACTAAATTCAACTAGGCAAGAACGAGTAAAATGATTAAGAACTTCAAAAACACCATATTTTTATATTTATATCCACCCTTATAAGGCCTATTTTAATATTTCAAGCGCCAAATCTTTCAAAATAAAGTGCATTTCAAACGGTTCTAAAATTTTCATTTTGAATCTTACCATGAGTGACAATAAGCATCTAAAATCTTTTCATAGAGCGTATTTTCCAATCGCACATGGCGATGACCACTTATATCCGTTGAAGCTACTGACCTGTGTGTTACTTGACTGGAGTTTAGCCTCTTTATAACATAGATCTCACTGTCCATCCACGATTATCTTGTCGATGAACATTGCTGACAAAATAAGGGAGAATGGAATGGTCATTCTTGGCTTATTGGCTGTCTTCAACCAGCCATACCCAACCCCAGGTGGTACATCATCCAACGCTCAAACCTGCGACCTGTTGCTTAAAAGTCCAACGCTCTATTCATTGAGTCACTGGCTTATTATCTTGCCGGTTTAGATCGAGAATATTGACATTGGAGGATGTCCAACTTCTTGTGGAGTAGATGAACCAACGGACAGTTTAAAGTGACCACACAAAACCACGAGTTATAAGACAGCGCCAAGTGCATGAAAAGTCATCTCATTTCAAAATATCCAGCAGAATTTTATATTATACCTAATTCCAGTAGAGAGCAGCTTTCAAAAAAGTTGTTTCATCACGGGAGCATCTGCACAGTAGGTTTACCGTGAGAAAATAATGTGGTTCTGACGGCTTGCCTTTAGTGAGCCTTAAACTAGATGAACGACAGTATTTTGCCTATAGCCTTAAGAAGGGGTCGACCTCTGTATGCATGAACTCACCACTTCACCGGCAACAAAACGCGAATAAACTGCAGCCAGGTTTTTTGAATTCAGAAAAGTGAATGTTCCATGCTTCGATTCCAAAACCGCTATGGTGTTTACGCACCTAAACAGCCATACAAATATAAAACGCCAAATCCAGCATGCGAGGACGCCTGGTAAAGCAAAGTGCATTTAACCTGCGGACTTTTACTGATTGTTTGAAATTTCAGGCCTCAAAGCGGCCGGTGACTTTGGACCAAACGCAATAGTAACCAAACATATGTGAGATACGTGAAAAATGCTAAATTTATCTTCAAGTCGGTTGATTCTGCCCGACAATTCCTTAATACAATATTCCCGAACTTGTTATTAGGCTATCACGTTGCCTCGCATAACCCGCGGAAGGCTTGGGGACCCACTAATGAGCCAAGCCACTCACACCTGTGTTATGCGGCGGCAGAGTCTCGGTTAAACACATATCTGGGCTTTTAGCTAGCATCTGTGCTGCCAGTATGTCGTACCATGTAACCTCAATATTCAAAAAGTAGGTTGCAATGACGCATCTTAATGTGGAACTGTGGTAACTCGTCCTTAGGCAGGACTCAACCAAGTTGTCCATTTTTTGGATAAGGCACTATTATAAGAGGCTCCCAACCCCGGAATACAATTGGTTTTTTCTGCCAAAATGCAGGTGTTTAGGATTGGAGTTCATGTCAGAATTTTGGGTGGCCAAATTAAAGTTATGGTATGAATCCGATTTCGGGTTAAAATTGGGTAAAAAGTAACGCTACTGTTCGTCTTAGGATTGCGGTTAGGTGTAAAGCTATAAACATGGGTGTATACACTTATTTACAATTTAGTGGAACGCAAACTCTATTACGGGGTAAATTTAAGCCTTGACCAGCCTATTCCGAAAGAAATATCCACATTTGAAGACTCAGGAATACAATGATGTGGATCATCGTACATGTTAACCCCAAATGCATTAGAAGTTTAAATAAAGAATTTGAACTTAACTCCTATTAGTTTTAATGAACATACACGTGAACTCAGTTGACTTAAAATAACGAATCGCTCTTATAGGTAGTGGCTGCAATAGTCATGTCAGAGATATTAGAAAACCGAAATGGGTTTGTGAAGGTCAATTCACGTAAAAAGCTTTCTCAGAAATGTTTCGAAGAAAAATACTTCTTCAGATTTGGAAATCCCAAAAGTTAAGAGTTCAGGTAAAATTACTTAACTATGTAATGATATGCTCATCTACTTTGATTAAAGAAACAATAAAAGTACACCGAATCCACATGCTTCTCAGCAGGGAGCCACGAAGAGGGGATATTTCCTTCTGATCACGCTTTCTAAGAACATGCTGTCACAAACATGATTATTTCTTTCGGTTATACCGATTCCCTGTCGAATACATCGCGGTAAGCCTATCCCTGTACGGACGCCCTCTCTTAGGTGGAGGCAGTACCATGTGTGCGAGCGAAATAGTCAGTTTTAACGGGAGATGTTCTACTTGCACTTTCACTCTATCGCTGACGCCCACGCTGGCATGACGTGAATGAAGACAGAAATGTTTTCACGAAGGCCAGCTACCTCGCTGGCAGAGCTGCAGGCGACGTCATCGAAACTGACAAATCGCACCACATGATCATCGCTTGCAGAGATGATCACCAATAAACACACAGATACGCACTGCATTACTTCAGGCAATAAACTGTTCTACGCTGCGGTTACAGGCAGAGACCACAGTCAAATCGTCACCATGGGTCGTATTGGGAGCCAACATACAATCAGAGTTCAATCGAGCAACTCGAAAAACAGGTTGCTGTCTAAAATTATTTGTTACGATTCTCGCCATTACTGTGATCGTCCTGGTTGGTGTCATCATTTGGTTGATTTACAGAGCCCCTACAGCATCAGATGGCTCTGCATACCTCTTTCAGTCCGGTAAGTAGTCAATAGGGACCATTTACTGATGATACGATCAGTAGGTACGAAATCTCTTTTATGCAAATGAGTTTAAGGCTTTGTGCGTCTATCGCTTACATAGAAGCGAAATTCTTACTTTAGTTCTAAGCACGAACATATAAAAAGGATTCTGAAAAAAAATCTGTAAAAATCTCTGTGTCGTCATAAAAGTTAGGTGATCTTAGCAGATCTTTCATCCCGTTAAACGATTCTTCAAAAATGGCCTTTAGGAAGGCTACTTCAAACGGTGTAACAATGTTTTTCTACTCATAATGTTGGTGCCAGGACATTTAAGAACAATCCACCGACATTAATAGAAAGAAATTTACTTCCATAAGCTGGTTTATATCTGAGTAACGGGCATCCGTGCGTTTTAGTTGTAACCCTCCAAGAATTCTCATGATTAATATTATTATATAATAGTTCTTCTCTGTGTAGAATATACAATTTATTCTATGGAAATCAACTATGATTGTTAAAGCTGTGGCTAGTATTTTAATTGAATTTTTTAATTATCACTACCCTGACTCATTTATGCGTTAAGCATGGTTAATATTATTATATTATATATTATATTATTATAATTATATTATTATATAATAGTTTTTTATGTGTAGAATATACAATTTATTCTATGGAAATCAAATATGATTGTTAAAGCTGTGGCTTGTATTTCAATTGACTTTTTTAATTATCACTACTCTGAGTCATTTTGCACTAATACCTGACCGTCACACTCTTAGCGCAGTTTCGTGCGGGAAGAGTGGTTGAGCTGCATCTCGAGAGTGTGTAAAATAGGAAAGCTTAATAATTTCACAAATTCCTTCGTTGAGTGCGGATGAATTCATTATTTTCCGACACATTTACAATAGATTAGCGGTGAAGCATCGTCTCCTCACCCCGAGCCTCTCAGGATGATTTCATTTGACTCACCTAGAACCCGTAATTTCAACAGGCTTGAAGGGTGATTCCGTTTTCCTACGGTTTTACAAAAAACAGGAAAGGCTAGTGTATTTGGTTTCTTTTTCATTCTGCAGAGTTGTATGTATTTTCTAAGTTAAAATAAATGTATTGGTATAATCTGTGGGGAGTACTGCAAAAAAGTATCGCCATATCTGTAAGTATATATCCTTGTTGGTAGTAGATTAAAACGTTAAACCAGATTTTCAAAAACTGCCCATTTTTTGAGGACGAAAAACTGATAGATTACTACGTCAGTTAGTTGTTTTCTGAGCGCTCTTTATACAGTTTCCTAGACGGAAAAACCCAGAAAGTCTTCACTAACGTGAGCGTTGTAGTCCCCCGCCACTTCCTTGTTATGATGTTAAAGTTCGGTCGAACAGGAGCTCATGCCCAACCGTACAAATACGGATTCTTACATACGTTTACTTCACTGCTTTTCAGTGGCGTAAAACACTTTGTTTAAGCAAATTCCAGTGGCCATATAGCCATGTACCGTTGTACAGCTAGCAAAGCTTGCTTCTGCATTTCCTTCGCTATCATTATAGTTCTACGCTTTAGGTTAAACCTTTTGTAGACCTAAACAGTTCTTACTGAAATGTGACTATTGGAAACTAGCTCAAGCTGCATTGGAATATGCACAGGGGACTGCCTTGTCTGTCAATAAATGTCGTCTAAAGCACAGACCACGGCGTCAGTAAGTAACATTTTAAAAATTGATTGAAACTTAAGCATCAGGTGGGAACCTTTTCACTCAAAGTATCGATATGACACCAACATTCAGAGCTTTACATGGTCACTTTTGGTGCTGTGCCCCTGGTCATTGATTGGCTTATGCAACCTATAAAACGCGCTTGTTCCATTGTTGCTGTCATCTCTGACGATGTGTGTCCGTTCGAGGCTGAAAGCTCAGAAAAAATAATTTGTTCAGATTCACAACCTTCTTATACTTTATCCACTTGAATTTCGCAAGATAAACGCTCGCAAAGAATTTAATTTTTCAAAGAGATGCTTAAACAAACGAATGTTCTTTAATATCAGTCTAATTTGACTAATAATCCTTGGTCAAGGCACTTACGTTAAAAGAGCCAGCTACATCTTATTCCCACAGATTTAAGTGAACTCATATTTCTGATGCCATAAATTTAAACATTTACGTCGGTGTGCAATCATGCGTCTGCGTCTCATTTTAAACACCATAGTTTTCATACTGACAGCCGCCAACAGTGAGTGCGAAGATGTACATTTTAAGTGGATTTAAGGCGATTTACGCTTACCCACCACGTTAAACTACCTGCCAGTTGGAAAAAGAAAAAAAGGAGAAAAAAATTTAACTCTTTGCACTCGGCATCCACACACAGTAAGCCAACCCAAATGGACCTAAATGCAAACTTGAATACACGCAAAAGACCCACTTCAATTTTTCATACTGTGTCCCCCTTCTAGAGGGTCTTTCATTCAGCTGATTGAAAGATGGCTGTGACTGGTGCAAAGCAAGTTGGAAAAAGTGGCGCGCGCCAAAAACGTGTGCATTTTCTGAACCTAACAGATTGGTTTAACTTCATTCCAACTCCAAAAGTAACACACCACAGACCGTTGCTAAAGAACACTTAATATGAAGACATGGTTGGGGTGCCCGAGTTACGAGACTATCTACTGCCTATATCTGGAAATTTCGGAAGCGCAGCTAACCTAGCGCTCATGTAAGGTAGGCAAATGTTACCCCAAAATGCGTCAGATAGAACGAGTGATGACTGTTGTCTCTTCCGAAGTACAAAATTAAACATAAATCTGAATGTCCAGCACTTATAGAAAAAGGGAAGTTTCGTAGGTTTTAATTCTCGCATGAACTACCGTCCGGAAGTGACAAGGCCAATGCCAATTGCGTGTGAGCACCGGTTGAAAACGAGGAGGACTGTAAAAATTTGAAGGTAATAAGAGAAGTGGAAGCTCTTAACAGTAATAGTCATTTCTGATGAGATATACGATGCAGGATTACGTCAGCACCTAAAGCAGCCATAATCTCTCTCGTTAAGCTACCATCGCAGACGAAGATCAAGTGTTCGTTAATGAACGCTCATGGATCGCTAACGGAGTTCGCTCGTCCCGTTCTGCCCTTGGGCTCACTCTCATGTCCCACTAGCATTCAAACAGTGACTAGTATCATAAGCAGATGAGGATCAAGTACTCAGCCGATTCATCAGTAAAGCCGGCAGTAAACTTTCTCACGTTAACATAGAAGTCTAAGTTTCAAAGAAATACACTATTCATACACAATGTTGGAAAGCATGTGTGAGGCAAATGCACATTAAATCGAAATCCAGCATTATGTAAGTAAGAACTAGCCTCAGTTATCTATCTTCTGATTCAATCTTCACAATCAGGTGTTTTGCTCGATCGCATTAATGACTGTATGGCTGGTGACTCCAAGTTTTGCTTATCCTTCAAGGCCCACGAGCCTCTACTGAACTGCAATGGCTTTACGAGCCTAAGTTGGCCGATGTATGCTTAATTCATAAGGCAGAATACAGCCTGCACCAGATCGTTGCCTAAAAGTCGAACGATACAGAAGGCTTCGAAATTTGTCCACTGCGTCAATCTTAATGAACGCGTGAAAG
Organism: Schistocephalus solidus; assembly: GCA_017591395.1. Lineage (NCBI taxonomy): Eukaryota > Metazoa > Platyhelminthes > Cestoda > Diphyllobothriidea > Diphyllobothriidae > Schistocephalus > Schistocephalus solidus. Next base: position 26,537 of record WEDG01010455.1, on the reverse strand, counting down.
TATATCAATCTGCGACACCTTGTAAGTCCCTGAACTAAATATTACCAAAGATAAGTTGAGCCAATTATATGACTTTTAATACTGAAAAGAGAAACCAAAGTTAATGCATAATAAATTGTACCGCTCAGCATGCATCCAAAGCAAAATATTCCTTTTGCACCACCTCAAAATACACATAAAAGTTCACTAACACAATTGATACAGGCCGATTTAGCTGCTGAACTACCAACAGGCGTATTCGACTGACGTGATTATAGGCCTTAAATGAGCAGTCTAAATTCACTGAAGAAAAAGCACAAAAACCCTTTTTAAAACAATTACGCCTAATGATGATAGTCTGCATGAGGGCTACGAACCGTTTGCCTTACGCTTGAGCAATGCTCGATCCACCGGTTGCCAATGTTTTTTATATTATTAACACAAGTTTATTGAAATTTTCAAAATTTACAAATATTCCGAAAGGTCCCTCGACAGCTTCAGGTGGTTTTATTGAAGACGCTGTATGCAAATTGCCGAAGGATGTAGGCCCCTGTCGTGGGGCCCTACTGAGGTACTACTTCAACTACGAGACAAAGCGCTGCGATGAATTCATATACGGAGGATGCAAAGGCAATGCGAACAACTTCCAGACCATACTTGAATGTCAGGAACTTTGCATGAGTAAGTAAAAGAACTTCCATGTATGCGGATCGTTAAAATTTAAAAACTGATTTTAAATCTCATCTGACTGCCTATGAAACACATTGAGCATTTGAAAATAATTATTTCAAAATTTAACAAGTGGAAACAGCATGATTATCTCGGTATCCTTTATTTATTTGGTTTTTCTGAGTTTGTGCTGAATGTGCCTACTCGTTGAGTGTAGCGTCCTTGATAGCAAGTTGCTAGCGAAACATTGTACGATTGAATCATCACTTCATTCAATTTTGTTAGGAATTCTTTAATAAAATTATCCAGCCATTGAGACGTAGGAGAGGTTACGTTTCAAACGTATCCAAACGTATCTAAGTAATTCAGATGTAAATTCATTGTGGTGAATGCAAGAAAAGTCAAATGTTCCCGATGCTGTGTTATATGCGTTCAATTGTTAAATAATTATGCGTTAAGGGGGAATTAATGGTACGGTGAAATGACATTTTAACGATAATATAATAGATAATTGGGTTGTCTCTTAGTTAAACCATTTGCGTACTACTGAGAACTTTTAAGAGACAATTTGCTATAATTTATTATTTTTGTGGGTCCGGACGCTTAATTAAAGTTAGTTTTTGTCTTTATGCAATTAAGCTGTACCTATTTATAGGAAGGTGCGCCTTCCCAGAATGTGATTCTTAAGAGACGGAAGGACAGTGGGCAACATATCAGATGAAGGAGGAAGAAAATTCACTATGAAAGTAGTCTTGAAATGCCAACGATTTCATCTCAGTTTCCAGTGTTCTTAATTGAATGCTCAGACAAATAGGTTCTGCGACGTGTTAATCATAGCCTTGTTAATAATATAGCCCTTAAAAGTATTTATCGAAGAAAGGCTAACGTTTATTGTGACAAGCTTTTCTTATAAGTTATCCATCTAAAAGGTGCTTTATTTCGGTATTCCGTGGATGGATGTTTATGTACTAGACTGCATTCCAGAGAAAAGAAGTAAAACAAATACGATGTTTTGGCCGGCCTTCTCAAGTCTCTAAAACATAATTACAAATAATTTGCTGCTGATATAAATCACCGTTTCCATTTACATCTGGGGCAGTTATGCAATATTTCCCTACACTTAGGCTCTGTTCTTAGAAAATAAAACTCAAATTTCCTCTGGTAGAAAGTTTCACAGCATTCGATATATATTTCGTCTAAAAAATGTATATTATCCTTCGTCTCCTAATGCACAAACCAGTAAGCGCCACCATCATTTATCTTGAAAAGGGTAAAGTTATCTACCTTTTGAGAAACATTCATACATTTGTTGGCTGTAGACAATGTGGAAGATTTACTGACGATTTTGATACGTCCCATATCCATAAACGATTTACAAATGTCTATGTTAAATTGTATTATGGATCAAATTAATAGATCTAATTTTCAGTTGATATGCTGGTACAATTGATGTTTTGTGTAGACTTTTAATGAGATGTATTCATTTTTGTATGCAATTTTGAATGCAGTCCAAGATACCGCTCGAGTAAAAATGCTAACTGATTTGCTAAACCCGGCACATCGATAATGACAAAAAGCTAAATCCCGAGCTTCGACAGACTTTGATCTGCTACATGACACCAGGCACGGGGTTAGGCTCAGTAGATAGTTTCCCACTGACTCATGTACTTTCGGGTCTTTACATATTATTTTTAATTCTAAGCTTCTAAATCACCTAAAAATATAACAATCTTAAAACAGAGATAGTTATTTTACTAGAATTACAGTAATAATGATGATTGAAACGATGCCCAATTTAAAGCCATAACTTTAGGGAGGTTTGTAGTGATCGCGTAAGAAGTAATGCGGCTACTATGCGGGCTTTTAATTGTACGTCATGAAGGCATATTTGAACAAACTAAGAAGGTTAAATATCAGTTTGTGTACATGGTATATTTTACGAATACCAAATTTGCTTAATGACGATAGACGGCGTCCTCGAAATCTGTACCATTTTCAGCAAACGTGTGATTCTATTAGATAAACCAAAGGTTGTATTTGGACGGAAGCGTAGGATGCAGAGTGTTTATCGCAACGGAAAAGGAAACATTACATTGGGCTGACGCATGCAGGCAGAAATGTATTAACTAGCTTTTCGGGTTTTCTATATTTGAAGCAATATGATTTGGAGCATGTGAGAGGCAGTAATGTTCGAACTCTACAAACATGACTTTTGCTTATTAATCTTTCCCCAAGCCAATATCTCATTTTCCATTCTCCACAGAACCAGCTACGAAGATAGCCAAAACTGACGTTTGCAAACTCCCGCAAGACGTCGGTCCATGCAAAGCCATGATCCCACGTTTCGCTTACGATGATAATCTCAAAACCTGTGTGCCTTTCACTTACGGTGGCTGCCAGGGGAATGGAAAATAACTTCGAAACCAAAGAGCAATGTGAAGCACAAATGCATGGGTATGTTTGAGGGAGTTGACGTGCTCTATTTACTCCCCCATTTTTGATGCAATTGCCGAAAGGGCAGCAGATTTTCGGGAAGCTCCACAAGCCGCTTTAAGTTTGTTTATATCAAACGTCAGTAAATATCACTGTCGTATCCTACGCAACTCAGTCGACTTTCAACTTAAACGACTACCTTATTTTCAGCATTTTATTCGTATATTTTGTCTTTAAGTGCATTTCGCACATTCATATTATATTTTTCAGCTCTGACTGACAACGCATGCCAAACAGCCCATCAAAGTGGGACCATGTCTGGCCCTTAATTCCGCGCTATGGATTTGATCCGACTGTAGGCAAGTGCGTTCAATTTATGTACGGTGGCTGCGAGCAGAACGAGAACAACTTTGAAACTCTCGAAGCATGTCAAGAGATATGTCAAGGTTCGTATACTCCGTAGACTGCGTGTTTACTGGAGGTATTATTTTTATCATACCCTATCTACCACCGGTATCGGAAACTGTTAACTTTTCATCACAACGATGATTCACAACGATTATTCTGCCAACCGCCGCGGGGTCGCCCTAGTTATACTTCGTCCTTGACGAGGCGCTAAGGGGTATAGTTCAACTTGCTTTCGTTTCCCAGCTTTAATTAAGTCGTGCATAAATTTGCTTATTCCAAATCCCATGTACCTTGAAATGTTGTAGACAAGTACTTTAATCCTAAGTTATATATTAAAGAAAACGTTAGGAGTACGGAACGATATTGATACAAGGTGGAAATCTTTGAAGACGATTGATATATTCCAGTAAGCTGACGGTAGCATTCGTCGCGTATATTTTATACTTAGAAAAGTTGGCATCCCTCTAAGGGCAGCAGAATTTTGCCAAACGTCTACTGGTCTCAAAGTGATCCAATAAATTAAAGCGGTGTTTAAAATTTGCTTTTTTGTTGGGTTGCTTGCTTTTTTTGAGTAATAAATGCCGAAAAACCAATTCAGGGTACTTTAGTGCAAACAACAGAGGTATAAAACTACAGAGTACGTGTATAAAGGTGTGGTGCTAGTTTTAAAACGAGCTGCAAGTGAAACTCCATTCCCCGGTATTTTGATTAATGACATAATCATCAAAATGACATCCATGGGAAAGTACAGGCGTCAGGGGTCTCCGACATACGTCACCATTGATTTATCTTTCATTTGTTGAGTGGATACGTTTTGAAAAAATGTAGTTAGTTTGCGTATATTTATGTCGTATAATTCTAATAAAATGAGCAAAGGCTTTAATTGATTGCGGTTACATGTAGCAGACTAATTTTAGTGTCAGCGGAAGACTATAGGTAATGTGGGGTGAGGGTAAAATTACTAGCAGTACTATAAACGAGCGAGCGAGAAAGGTTGCTTGAGGTAGCATCACTTGCCAATAAAAAAATGCAAGTGGAAGAACGAGGAAGAATTATTCACGATCCTTGGAAGGGTTCTTCAAACACGGTTATCTGGCTTACTAAATTGCGGCGCGGTGCTCTGTATTCGTAGTAGTAGAAGAATGGTTGTCACAAAATATGCAACTAGTGCATAGAACATATCTGTTGTTTACACTAGATTCAGTTTCCTCGTTGTCCAAGATGACATTTTATGTTGACGTATAAACAGGAATCATAGCTTCATTTTACTGAGCTTTCGAACTCTTACTGGAGTCCATCGTCAGAGAGAAAAAAGCAACATAAACGAGTACCATTTATAGTTGGGGGTAGGAGTCAATCAGACACGAGTGGCGCCAGTCCGGATGTGACATCGCAGGGCCCTGTATGCCGGCGCCGTCCAACAACGTGTAAAATATTTGCTGATGGCACACAGACCAACACACTGTGTTTCGAAGGGTGGGTTAAAAGCTATTAAGGAACTAAAGACGGACGAACAAATTATCATTCTACCCGCTGATAAGGGGTGATCAACTGTTGTATTGAATAGAGAAAACTACAAGGAGAAAGCCAAGGCTCTACTTTACGATAGAGAATTTTACAGCCCAGCATAGGACGCACAAGGCAAAGAAATAGAAAGTTGTTTGGAAAAATTACTCGTAGAATGCAAACACCATAATGTGATTACGGAGAACGAACGGCGCCAAATGAAACCAACGAATATGGCTCTGCCTCGCTTCTATGGTCTGCCAAAGGTCTATTAAGCAAATGGTCCACTGCGGTCATTAGTCGCCCTGAAAGGCAGCTACAACTATAATCTAGCAAAATGGATGTACACGAAACTGAAATTCCTCCAAAACAATCCGCCTGACTCAGTCCGTTTAGCCTTCCAATTCCTGGCAGACCTCTCAATCGGACGAAATGATGGTTACTTTTGACGCGACGTCCTTTTTCACATCCATCCCGCCGAGTTAAGCACAAGTAGTCTTGCACAGAAACTTGAAGAGTCATACGACGAAACCCAGAGTTCTCTCAAAATTAAACACATTATTAACCTATTCGAATTTTGTCAAAAGACCTACTTCAGCTTTGCCGGAGAAACATATGAGCAGATCAAGGTAACTCCAATGGGCTCCCCAATCTCCGGTTCAGTGGCAGAATTAGTCCTACAAGAGCTGGAGAAGATCACTTTCACCCAACAGCAGCATACCTTTTGGCACTTGTACGTAAACGACACATTTGTTTTTCGTGAAGAGGAACATGCTGCAGCATTTCCATGATCATCTTAACTTGATCTTCCCAGATATGCAATTCACGAGGGAAGAAGAAAAAGAACAGCAGCTACCCTTCCTTGATGTTATCGTCAGATGACATCAAATGACTGTCTACCAGAAAGTGACCAACACCACGCAGCTTATCAATTTTCACAGCAAGCATCCGGTCGGCTCACAAATGAAGCTGTGTGAGAACACTATTCAAACGCATTTAGACTCATTGCAGCAACCTGGTGGAAAAAGCCCGTGAGGCCCGTTACCTCTGTGACCAGTTAACGTGGAACGGCAATCCGAAGGCGTTCATAAGTCGATGCTTATGTGTTCGCCCCCGAAGGACCCAACCAGAACCAATCCCTATGGTATGGCATGCGATGCCATACACTAAGGACGTTTCAGAAGCAACCGAGCGCATTGTTGCGGGAAATCGTTTTATAATTGCATACCGACCCAAAGCTACCACGCGCAGTAAGGTCATGAGAATCAAGGACATATTTAATCCTAATGAGCATTCGGGGGTAGTTTATCGCATCCCGTGCCAAAACTGCTCCTGTAACTACACAGGACAGACTGGACATATGCTTGGATCGCGCATACACGAGCATACACTTGCTGTGAGACGGGTGACGGTGTATCGCTAGTGACTGCTCATGCCTACTTAATGGGTCAAGAGTTTAACTTCGCAGCCACGAAGATAATCGCCCACGCCAGATGCAAAACAAGCCGAAAATTTATTGAAGCACGGGCCTCCGGTGAGAACTCGGTCAATCTATTTACCGATCTGGCATCGGCATAAAAAGCTCTGCGAAGTCACCTCCAGACTGGCGCCATTGGTTTTGGATTGGCCCTTGCCCCCTCCCCTATAAATGCTACTCGTTTATGTTGCTGTTTTATCTCTGAAGATGGACTCCACTATGAGTTCGAAAGCTCAGACGAATAAAGCCATGATTCAGGTGAAAGAAAAACCTTCTTCTTCACTGATACCTGGAATGCGGAGATTCGCCTCCATTCGTTAAATTATAAATTGACAGTCTCAGGGGATCTAGTCAATGGATTTATTAACCAGTCCATAGCCCAGACCATGGATTGAGCGCTGTCTGTTCAGTAAATTAGTAGTCCTCATTAAATATCAGAATGTTGCATCTCGTAATGATTAATTTTTTCAATTTCGCAATCCAAAATGAAAAAGGTTAGCACGCGATTGTCGCTAACCGTCTTTTAGTTATTTCGGGAGCTTGTGCGTCAGCCTCAAACTCGTCACTTAAGTTGAGCTTCTATGCTGAAATCACGCTATGACACTGAAAAGAAGCGTTGGGAAGAATTTTGCTCATAAGATTGTAAAGATAAGGTTAAAAAGTTCGAAAGCTAGGTTTCGTGATAGAAAAAATGCTTTTGCACGCAACACAATGTTCTGAAATGGGAAACCTGGCTTTATTTATAATGGGACTCCAATGGGCTGTCGGAAAAGGGTTTCAGTATGACGTGTAGCTTTCTGACCAATTTTTAAAATTGGTATCAAATCATACTCAAGTGCATTCTATGACAAACTAATGGCCACAAGTACTCTAGGGCAATATACTTACTTCAGCATATTCTGGATTATGGACTCATCACCTACTTAATTTCAACAATGCCTCACTGAAACAAAATGTTTTCGTACCCAAAGAACGTATTAGGTTTGTCACACTGTAATGAATTTCCGATTGATCGACTTCATTACAAGCAACATTTTTGATGTTTTCATTGCATTTCTGTTTAAACTTTCGAGTTTAGGTCCTAAGTATTCAAGTATAAAATAGATGAAATTGATCGGGGTTTCACTTTCTGACAGTGACTCTGATAGAGGTAAGGCCTGAGTAATCCTTTTGTATTTACAACACGTTTTTACCTTCGTAACAGAACAAAAATCAGAGTAAGTGTCGAGATGGAAATCGCTGACTTCCTTCCTTCTCCGCAAGGATAGAAAGAATTATCGAATAAAATGCACAACTTAAACGAAAGCATTTGAAGTTTTCGTTTTTGTATTCACCTACGGTTTTCAAAGCGTAAATAATACTTGATTTAACCCACCTGCGACTCGAACGAATGTCAAAAAGCATACTTTATTTATGAGAAGATGACCTTCATGCAGGTAAACAAGCTGGATTAATTTTAATTGAAGGACGAGAGTGACAAAAATTTGTGAATGGCATCAGGCTAATTATCTTTGGAGTACCTGCACCATGTAAAAAACTCAACTATTTGCTGAGATAAAAATCCAGGCAGAAGATAAACTCAAATTTCCCTATAAAATAAATCTCACCAAACACCACCTCGGATTTAATTTCTTCGCATGAACAGCTGCCAAGGCAGAGGAAACTGACGTTTGCAAACTCCCGCAAGACGTCGGTCCATGCAAAGCCAGGATTCAACGTATCACTTACGATGACACTATTAAAGCCTGCGTACCGTTCACCTACGGCGGCTGTCAAGGGAACGGAAATAACTTCGAAACCAAAGAGGAGTGTGAGGAAAAATGCATGGGTACGTATCACAATAACTTGGTTTAGCTTATTTGCTATCCCACCTTTTAAATGTAGATTCCCAATAGAGACAGCCGCAGCTGATCCTCTACATTTTGGGGTAACCTTTTTTCATAGGTGAAGGACAGAGTAAGAGTCACTGGCTATAAAGTATTACAGAAAAACTTATCTCCTTATCTGGTACATGCCAGAGAGCCTTTTGAAGCAAAACTCCCAGAAGTAATCAAGGTTTGACCGATCCGATGTTGACATTTTATGCTGGTAGGAACAAACAAATAAAAACAGTCTTTGCTGATGCAAACAGAGACGACAACATGGGCCGTATGCTGTACCCAGTCTGACGGTAGAATGAGTAATTTTAACTTGTTTTATTTACCATAATCTTGTGATTTCGGTCACATAAATCCGAGATGCTCCTTTGTGAAAAGATAAATACTGAATTATTTTTTATGGGAGGGAGTCAATGTGGAACGACAAAATGTCCAATGAAAGGGGATGTATGCGAGAAAGGATGTGTTACAGAGATATTATGTGAGATTCGTTTCAACGCTATCATTTGATATTGGAGTCTGGATTGAACCAGGAAGATCGAATTTGTAAAAAATTTATTTTGCAAGCTATTTGTTTTGTTTCCTATCTACTACTATGTGGACATAATATTTTCCGTTCTCCACAGCAACAGCTGCCAAGGCAGAGGAAACTGATGTTTGCAAACTCCCGCAAGACGTCGGTCCTTGCAGAGCCATGTTTCCACGTTTCGCTTACGATGACACTATGAAAGCCTGCGTACCGTTCATCTACGGCGGCTGTCAAGGGAACGGAAATAACTTCGAAACCAAAGAGGAGTGTGAGAAAAAATGCGTGGGTATGTTTCATAATTAATTGGTTTGGCTTATTTTCTCCCACCTTTTTAATGTAGATTCCAAATAGAGACAGCCGAAGCTGATCATCTTCATCTGGGTTACATTTTTCATAGGCGAAGGACAGAGTTGGAGTCACTGGCTATAAAGTATTACACAAAAGTTATCTCCTTATCTGGTACCTGCCAGAGAGCCTTTTGAAGCAAAAATCCCAGAAGTAATCAAGGTTTGACCGATCCCACTTTCCGATGATGACATTTTATGCTGGTGCGAACAAACACATTATAACAGTCTTTACTGATGCAAAGAGAGACGACAACATGGGCCGTATGGTGGACCCAGTCTGACGGTAGAATGAGTAATTTTAACTTGTTCAATTTACCATAATCTTGTGAATTCGGTCACTTAAAGCCGAGATGCTTCTTAATGAAAAAATAAAAACTGAAATATGTTATTAGAAGGAGTCAATGAGGGTCGAAAAATGTTCAAAGAAAGCGGGAGTATGCGAGAAAAGATGTGTTTACAGAGATATTTTGTGAGAAGTGAAACAGGAAGCAGGAGTGAAGCAGGAAGATCGAATTTATGAAAAAAATAATTTGCAAGCTATTTATTTGTTGAAATAATATTATCCCTTTCCCACAGCAAAAGCTTCCACAACAGAGGAAACTGATGTTTGCAAGCTCCCGCAATACGTCGGTCCATGCAGAGCCAGGATCCAACGTTTCGCTTATGATGCTAACCTCAAAGCCTGTGTCCCCTTCACTTACGGTGGCTGCCAGGGGAATGGAAATAACTTCGAAACCAAAGAGCAATGTGAAGCAAAATGCATGGGTAGTTTGCCTTGTGAGTACTTTGGGTTCGCTCACCTGCTCTCTTGTTATCTTGCAGTACAGGTTACTGCAGTTTTGTTTTCCTACCTTTGCGTTAATAAATGTTTGCGTTTTTTGTAAATTGAACGGTTAAAGGTCGGTGTAACGTAAAATTTATATTCAGCGTATTACAGCCCAATTAGGCTTATTAATGTAAACCTATTAAAAAAAATGAACTTATGAAGGCCCACTGTTACATTTGACGACGTAGACGATCCTTGCAAACAAACCTATCGAAGTAGGACCGTGTTTTGCCCTAATCCCACGTTATGCATTCAATCAGAGAGCTGCAAAATGCATCAGTTTCAACTATGGTGGTTGTCAGGGCAACAATAACAACTTCGAAACACTCGAAGCCTGTCAGCAGACATGTTCAATTTTGAAAATTTCCTGCATTTCAAAGTCGGTTTCATGGAATTATTTTTTAATCTACAGATAGCAGTCTTTCTTTTTGGCCATGATGAATATTCATTTGCTTAAAAGATACACCTTTTGCACCTAAACCTTTATTTCCTCAGACAAATACCTTGATAAGAGCCTTGTAAATATTACGGATTATTGTTAGTTTATTTATTTTGCTTGGCATTTTTAAGTGAAGGATCCTCAGGTGGTGGGGAAAATAGAGAAAAAGTTTCCGGTTGAAAAGTTTATTTCAGTATACGATAGATTGCGGCTTACATTTTAAAGTCTGCCTGTACTCCTTCGGTAATTGTTTGTCGGAAATGAGAGTATTTATCTCGACAGTTATCAGAGGAGGTTCAAAAAACAATTTATAGAAGTGGATTGGAGTATGTTTAATATGAATGCTAACTATCACATTATTAAGATTTCCAGAACAAAGCTTGTAATATATCGTAAGCTAAATTTCAAAAAAATGAACACAGGTATTTTGTTGGCATGCATATACGTTTTGAAAAATAAATAAAATAAATAAATTAAAGAAAAAAAACTTTTGGACGATGAAGAGTACCCCAACTCTCTTCTTCTTTTTCGAGAGTTTTGTGATTCAATTACGTGTGCGAAATAACAGGGAGGCCTTAAGATGATAGGCACCACAGTTTAATTGCTGACCAAAAGAAAATAAAAGATTCTTCATGCATAAAAGGCTAACCATACGTCATAAAACTTATATTTATCTGGTTGATATCATTACACACACATCAAATAGCCCCATCTGAAACAATACTAACGATTTGCATTGACTGTTGAAAAACTGTCATTTCGTTAGGGCTGTGCCCGCAAAACAAAGTTAAAACTCGCGTTTCATGAGGTTGGGATCAAGCGCTATATAATAATAGCGAGAAATGCTTGGTCAACTCCACTACTCTCACTGGGGTATCTGCCGTCCTACCCCCAATTCGTCAATGGATAAATAGGTTTTGTGATGAAAATGTAGAAAGGTGTTAGGGTTTTCATTTTGCGGGTTAATAAAACTTCTTGTATAACATATGTCTGCTGGCTAGATGTTCAAGGAAAAGGCCTCCCTGAAAGATGTACACTGCCCCTAAGTAAAGGACCCTGCAACATGCATTGGCGGCGATATGCTTACAGCTCCCAAGATAACACTTGCCGTCTCTTCATTTATGGCGGATGCCAGGGCAATGAGAATAATTTCGCCACGCGAGAGGAGTGTGAGCGCGAATGTGTAAGATCTTCGCCTTACCATTTCCTTCTTATTTCGAACTAGTCTAACTTTCTGTTGTGCACGGTTGCTTCACAGTGGAAAACTGTGTAAGAAATTCGTTTCCGAGTATTCCGGGGGGGTTGGGGCGTATGATGAACGTCAAACGGCATAAAAATATTATTTTGAACGCATATTTGCGATTTTGTTGCACTCGTACTTATCAGTAGGCTTACGCTATTTTAAACACAAACCGACAGCCTATCAGTCATTTGTTGGTGATGTCTACAAATACACCATTTAAACGATAACTGACTTGGCTTGATTAACACGAAGGACGTACCTTCATAAAAAGACCTGTTTAAATCTAAATTTTATAAATAAGGTGCACTGAAGCCTTCATTGATCAACACATCGAAGGCTGCGTGCCTTAATTATAGTCAATTTGTTACAATTTTGTTTGCTAACTGTTAGAGGAGTCGAAAAGGTTTTGCAGCAGTCTGGTTAAGAAAAATGTTTTTATCCTCCAGCATGCATGTGTTCGCTGACAAAGAGTGATTTATAGGTGCTGGTTCTTTTGCGGCGCAGTTTTTTAAGACCCGATAGGACTAAATGATTCACTCTAGCTCGCAATAACACATGCAAATTGCAACCAAAATACTGTCCTTTATGTTTTCGACTCAGATAATAATGGTTTGTATAAAAGCTTTTAAGTCCACCTAGTGGACACTTATGACAAAGGTTTAAGCTGCATGTGCTAACTTAAAGTAAGTGTAAAGCTAATGAGTACGAAAATAATCGTGGACAATTTTAGCCATAGTGCTCAGATATCATTCTATTCTTCCTGTAAAAGCCTTATCTTTGAAGACAGAATATTCCATCATTAAAATTCAAAGCCAAGCACCATTGAACACCTGTCGTGCACAAATCTAAATCGCTTTCCATTACAAGAAGTGAAATACTGCTATTTTTCTGATTCTTGGTCCTGTAAGTCTGCAAAGTCAGTGATCAAACGCACGAAATTCTAACCTAAATTCTGAAAATCGTTTTTGCTTACCTCGATCTATTCTTAAAAAGATTAATAAAGTAGTATGGTCGGGTCAGATATAGTGCGGCTCAGTCCCGTAAAATTTTGACTAGGCCAGGATGGCGGCATTTGAAGACATTTTTTCGGCCGCCTGCATTGGAAGAACTCAATGAAATTGCCTACATTTCTATGGTGCATGTTTTCATTTAGGTTCAATTTACAAATTAACGTACATTTTTTAGAATACTTAAGGCAGCAAAAGTCCATGTTTTTTCGTATGATAGTCAAACACATCACTTCCAAATGTTATATTCGACAACGGGCTCTCTGTTGGCCTTAAAAAGGTGTTCAATTATGACATTTTAAAACCCTTCATTGTCCACTCAAATAGCATCGCATCGTTTCATTTACAAATGATCTCTTTTAAGTGTAAACCATAGTCTGAATCCATGTCAACGTCTTATGAATAAATAGATGGTATCTTCTTAATGGCGTAGAGAAATCTATCTTATTTTTTTATACATAAAAACCAAAACTCAGATACAACGGCAGATCGGGCTCCAAACTAGCTGGAAAACAGGAAACCTTCTTAAATTGAGATATACCCATCCTTTGAGTGTAACGTGTGACGAAGACATGCTCTGATACCACACTAGCACAAGAAAGGATGCGTCGGCTTGCTATTTTCATCAAATATGTTTGCATTTTTGAGGGCATTTTAAATCAGTGCCTAGTAAAAGGTTGTCACCTTTTACCAAGTGATGTTTTTGTGGGCACTGAAAAGACATTCAAAAGCTAATATCCTGCCGTATCCAAAATATTCTGATCGATAAAATAACCATATTTCAGTGATCCTTCCTGAGCTAAAACGCTAACCATTCGGTCAGTTGTTATTAGAGCACAAGTACGGTATGATTTCTGTCGGTCACATAATGGGCATCAACAAGAAACAAGGCCTTTTCCCGATTCAGTGAAATCGGGTTTTAAAAGACCATTTACATTTTTAATTATCAAAAACTTGTTGCAGAATCCCATTTGACCGGAGCTCAACATACTTGCCACCGTTATTATTTCCTCCTTGTTTTGCCAAGTACCTTACCGGTAAAAGACTGGGAGCTTTAAAAACAGTCAAGAGATCCCTTTTCCCAAATTGCATTGGTTAGATTATTAAGACAGGTGAACTTATAAAAAAAACGAAACGTGGATTCTCGCTGTTTGTAGCACTCTAACAGTTGTTTTACTATTAGAAAGATTGATTATTTTATTTAACAATTTATTTTTTCATTTTATAATGTAAAATGCCTAATTATAATTTTTCTCCCTTTTTTAGAAACGTCCAAGCTAATGACGGGCAAATTTTAAAAGAAATGAATGAATCGCCAATATGCCAAATGGAATTATGCTTCATTTAGTTTTACTTATAAGGAAACATGGCTACATAGTTTATTAGTGTATCTTGTTAAATTTTTAATTGTTCCAGCAATGAAAGCTATGCAGTTGTTCTATTTGAGTGAGTGAATAAATTCATATTCATATGACATGCTTGCCCTCAATCAGCGTACTTAGAAAATGGATTTTGTCTGAGCAAAATGCATAGACGAAAGTAAAACAACACGCGGGGTACACCTGTGTATTCCATTTTGTTTTTCCTTCGAAATTCAAGTAATGTTTATTCGACACGCGTTTTTTTATAAATTGTTGATCAGATTTAATGCAGGCAATCTCACCTATTTTTCTGAGTCATTTTCGAAATACATGTTAATCTTTGTGGGCAAGCTAATCCTACAGGACACTTAATATGCTAAAACTCATTCTAATTATATCTTGAGAGCAGAACCTTCTTAGATATTTAGAAATGTAAACATAAGCAAGCTGAGTATAAAGATCTGCATTGAATGTCATTTAATTCACCTGAATGACCAGCTTTCATAAATGATGCAATCCTCGAGAGAACGACCCGCTGACTTTCCCAGCCTCCGTTAAAAAACCTATTATTCCGCATGTACTGTGCTAAGTATTTGGGAGTGCTATTGATTAGCGGACTATCAAAGTGGTCACATCTAAACTCAGCAAAAATATTATACTCCGGTATAACAGATCCAAACCATGAACTCTGCCTGCGTTTGCTTAGAGACAGTTCACTGTTAGTTACATATTTGAAAGGTTTTATCACACATGTGTGTATTAAGTACACTGTTTGGATATATTTAAGACAATAGAAAAAATTAATTAGATGAAGATCGGCATTTTAATGAAGGATGATAACTGTGCATCGTTAGGTTCAACATATTTCTTGCATATCAGAGGTTCTCTTTGGAATATTTTGTCACATTTAATTCAATCTACTGTAAGTAGCAGATGTAATAGTACATATTTAGCAACACAACGAAATAGAGCACACAAAATACACGATTAACACCATTCTACGAAAGCTATACCCGGTAAGGTTTTAAATATATAATACATGGGTAAGTAGAAGCTAAAAGACTCCAGCACACTAAGGAAGATTGCAGAAATTGAAAAAATGTCTACACTTTTAGGAGGCCAGTTTCAAATTAGGAAAACGAGCAAAACTGCTTCTGTCAAAATCGAGTAAAATTAATAAGTAGTAACAGAATAGTCTTCACAGACAAGTGGAAAATTTAATAGTTTGATAGTATACGCATAGAATACTATATCGTTTCTAATATTGGTAAATATCAGTTAGTGCACTTGTATGCACTGAAATTCTGATTACCTTACTTGATTGGTTATTTTACTTAGGCGAAGTCAAAATAGTTTTTGTAGATACAAATAAGCAGCGCATTAACGCTGATTTAAAAAAGTTCAGGAAATTAATATTAAGGCTAAAACTAACACTGTAATTTTAACTCTAACTTGGCTCGCGAAGAATATTTTCCAACCACCACAATAGTTTTTGCACACGGGCAATGTCTATCGTGAGCTATCAATGTGCTGAACTAGATCAACCGACTTTATATGAAGACAAATATCCCAGTCGTTAATATTCTCTCGAAAAACTTGTTTCGAGAAAGAGCAATTAGAAAAAACGAGTACCTTTCGTGAGTGAAGAACTCAAGAAAACTTAGTTTTCGAAATACGATGATAACTTGCCATCGAACGCAGCTCTAAGAAGAGAATCAAGATCACCTTAGACGAAAAGGTGGATTATTAGTTCAAAATTAGAATCACTAATATTCCTTTTTTTGTCCTAAAAATTTTTGGAGCTAAAGAATATTTGAAATGGAATCTATTTAATCAGCACACCTAGTTATCGAGTCCAAATTTCAGCGTATACACCCCACTTAATTAGTAAAACTTTAAAAGAACTCAAAATGCTTTCATTTAGAAAGTGAAAAATATTCCAAGAGCTAAAAGATGGTGCATTTATTATTAACACATAGGTCTGGAAATCTCAGGTCACGCCATTTTCAGAAAAAATGTATACAGATTTCAAAGAATATCATCTTCCACAGTTTTTCTGTAGGTTGTCTTCCAAGGATTTTTTTGTCACTGTTTGCTCCCTATAATAGGGTGTATATGCTAACTTAGAAGTTCTTGTCATCTCTTTTTGCCATAGGTCTGTTGGAAATCCAAGCAAATGACAGCAGCATGATGATTCATGTACAAACTACAGATATACATAATTTCGCAAAAGTATATGAGTTCATAAAGTAATATTTAGTAGAGCCTTCTTCCTATCCGCAAGATCGTCTTAACATATATTATGCTTAAGTTATTAAACCTGGGGTATTCGCTAGTCGGAAGCTGGGGCTAGAAGTTCGTGTAAAGCCATTGCATTTGTTCCCACAAAATCTCAAACTTATTTATGATGCTTAGAAAAAAAGCATTTACCGCGTTACCCATGCCAAAAGACCTGTACTTATATTCTATAAATTAGCATATGACTTTGTGCAGACTAAGTTTTGCTTTCTTGCTAAAAACGAGACTTTATACAAGCGTTTAATTTAAAGTGACTGGGTTATGGTTTCCTCGTTCACTTTGGGGATCCCTTCAAATTCCGCGAACCTGAAAGCCGTCCTGCAGATTGATAGCCCCGTTGGTTTATGTAACTTCGCTCCAGTGACCTGGTTTAAGGTAATTTTTAACGTGCCTTTTTCCCGATTCTAATACCACGCGCTCACGATTTCTGCAACAGCTTGGAATGACGCTGCTTGTCTCTGCGTCTCTAATTTGTACTCGCCAATTCGGCGGTCTTGTCATCTGGTGGTTTTTTTTGTGTGCCTGCAAGGGAATTCACTATTTCAGCACTCAGGATACAATAATCCTTAGCTAAGCATATTCATTGCGTTTTTGACACGAACCACTTCTACGCCAGATTGCTGTCAGCCTACGCGAAGCCTTGAGAGCCGACCCCTAGACACTGAACGACGCTGCTTTAGGTGACTTTCTGTTAATCAATACCGACTGCTACGTTGTACCGAATCTGCTATCTACAATTACAAAGTTTACATTACGTAGGGAGAAGCTATGCATTGCAACAATTGATAATACCATTTATGCACACTGACCCAGTCAGTCCCACTTTTTAATGATTTGTTCTTAAACAAGTCTGTCTGTGTCTAAGCAGTACAATTCTTCAGTCCTTTGGATGCGTGTTATAGTGGCAACTTTTACTTCGGATCCGCCACTAAATGCCTGTGGTAAGAAAAACTAATGGATATGCAGCTACTTTTCCGTCTCTTCTTCCCTGCGGTCATATTGCGCATGCGGCTTTTTATAGTAATGCGTCACAAGTTCACAATAAACATAAGTTCATTATTACAAGTGCGTCACCAAATTGTAGGACAAACTATATTTGAGTAAGTGGTGAAATTCCCTACAGTTCCGAAGCAAGTCGTTTGTCAAGTTTTACGAATAAGAAGCATCAGAAAGGTAGTTTATGTTATTTTAGGTTTCGTCACTGAAATCAAAAATGCCAGTATTAGTATTTGAAAATCTTCTTGAAGTTAAAAAGTTGAAAGGAAGTTATGCAATCTAAAGCTTACGATAGTAAAGTAATAAAACATCGTGTGTTTCTTGTCTTCGAGCAGACATCTGCACCGAAGTTAACAGTGTCAAGTATGAAGCGAACTTTGCTACTGCAAAGGCCAATTGTGGAAGCAGTGGCCATTTAAAATCATGGGTTTCTCATAGGCACCCCATAAATTGCCACAGTGGTTTGCGTTTAAAAGAGTGTGCACTTCGATCGCACAGCGTGATATCTGGACCCCATTTCAGCCTATTCTCATGCACATGGTGGTCTTGAGGATAAGAAATAGCGCCTATTTGTTTACCTACCACAATTTTCTATGTTAAGGTCGCCTGTATGAAAATGCAAGCTTAATCGAAAAAGGCGGCAATTCTATTACCGCTTATCCAGCGAATTCTAATGTAAAAAACTTCGTTGAAAATATTAAACAGAACAAATTTGACTTTTTTTACCATACTGATTAAGGAGGACACTGCTAATTTTTCTACACACTCAAAAGCCTAGACTAGTGCACGAACGAAATAAAATTGAAAACATGTTAGTCAAATTTGACAGGCGTTAGCTGTAGAAGGTTGTTTGAAATGTTGTTTACGACATGTTAAATGAAAAGCCCACTTCTGAAGAATGTTGCGTTTAATCGCGTAAGCGCGAAGACGAGTTCTCTGGTGCTCATATTCCACATGTCACACTTACTGTACAGATTAACATTAAAGTTATTTTCGCTACTATTCCTGCTTACTGTTCAACGATGACTACTTCAGGTAGGTGGTAATTTCTCTTCATTTCTTCGTCAGACGAAACCTGCATTGGTGGTTAGAAGTCTACAGATCGGTTACAGGGCTCACTTTTCCAGTTCTAGCTCACTATCGAACCCCGTCAGCAGCCACACGGCGGCTAGTATATTATTGGCAGAAAGACATTACAGAGAAAGACAAGAAGGACAGGAATGGCCTTTTTGGCTTATTAACCGTCATCAGCCGGCCATACCCAACCTCAAGTGTTGCGAAATTTGAGCCTCGAACCTGCGATCTGAAGTCAAACGCTCTGATCATTTAGCAAAGGATCCGCGGTCATGTCAGTTTAGACCGGGAATATGCAGAATGGTGGATGGGTGCTCAGCAATCGGTTACGAGACGCAGTCATTCCAATAAATTTAAAGATTTCCTGCAGCCGAGGCATCAATATAACCTGTAGATAACCCTATGCTCTAGTGGAAAAGCTTGGTAGCGATAATCTTTTAGCATTAAGTGTGATATATGAAAAGCTTTGTTCAAAACTAGGAGTTTGGTCCTGGCGATCTCGTTCGTTAGCAATTTTGGCTAGTAGATTAACTTTGTCCCGAAAATGTGTTCCCTCATGCTGAAAGGTTTTATAAGTAAAAACATACAATATGAATTGCAATACACGTAACCGGATATTAAACTAGGCTTCATTGCTAACAAAAGTTGGAGAAAACATCTTTTACTACTTCATCTTTCTTCGGGTGATGAGAAAGAATGCCAAAACTATCGTGCGATTTCCAACTAGGTTGAGGGTATGGTACGTAAACCCAGTAGGTAGTTGGTCAAAAATCTGTCATATAATTCTCCTGGGGTAGGTACTGTTAATTACGGTTTGCCTTATTATAGGTCGCGAAGGTGGTAATGAGATGTGCTAATTTTGACCTTCACTAGCGCTATTGACGTTATAGAAACCCGTATCGGGCTCAATTTCATAGTTTCGGCTTCAGTAAGGCTTTGTGTTGGTGCTATTTTTAGGGTCATTCTTAGAGCAGGGCTTGCCAGGCCTGGGTTATGGTTCTGATTTTGCATTGAGAATAGGTTAAGTGTTTGTTGTTTAGGGTTGGTGTTCCAAGATTAGAGGTAAATTTTCAGGATAAGTGTTAAGGGTTTGGTTTTAAGGAATTGGGTTTTGAGGCTTTGGTTAAGGTAACAGTAGCGGCTGAGTTTTCCGTAAGTGCTTGTGGGTTAAAGATGGAGCATGGCCACGGTTGGCGTTAAGATTTTAGATAACCACTGTTACCCAAGTGCGGTTACATGCCCTGTTCTTGCACTAACTTGATTTACGGGCCACATAAGTCAGAAGAGTCAGATTCAACTGAGCTCCATAATTTCGAAAAAAACGATGTTTATTATCTTAAACTCTCCTTTTTAAATCTAGGTAAGAATGCGTACCAGTGAGATCGCATAACGAGCAATGTTTTACTTCACCACACATACAGTACAATCACTTAAATATATTCCAGAATCTACTGCAAATGTATTTTCAAAAATATCCAGATTATTTTTGATAATAAGGATATTGTCTATAAGCGATAAGTATTTTCCGTGAATGTAGTAGCGGAACTATCTTATAAACTCTATAGATAAAATACATAAATGTATGTCTAAGCAATTAGTGTGATTTTTGCCAGTGATTTTCGATGTCATTACCAATTCAAGTAGATTTTATCAAAAGATGACAAATAATATTACTTCAACTTATTTGGTTGCCAGTTGGGACTTCTTCAAGCGTTTTTATAAGAGTTGGGAAATTTTCATTCAGTGAGCGCTGTATCTTTCTGTGCACTAATGGTTTCCATGGAGTATTCAACAGGCTCCACACCCATTTCAAAAGTGCATGAGCACTGCATAACACCCTTTTACTAACCCAGAAAACTATTCAATGTTTCTTACATTGACAGGATACAGCATGCAGTATGGAAGTCCTAAGCGTAAATACAAATGCAAGTCGGTTTCAAAAGGAATTTGCACAAGAAAACATGCTTTACGGACAAAAGATAATCATTATTCAGGTTCACGAATTTGAAGACGTAATTGGCTACCAGACAGTTCAATGGTTGTCTCTGAGTGGTCCCCGTGTGCCCCACAAAAAGGCGGCGTAGGGATACTGACTTGCGCGTGAAGTAGTTTAGAGTGAGTGTCAACTTGCGCTGCATCTACTGCGCTCTCACCCCATCTCCGGTTGTCAAGACCAAGTTCAGAAGGCCAAGAGGTGGGAGAAGGCGCAGGTGACTGGCGCAGCCGGAAAAACCCCTATGTGTCTCCCACGCCTACCTCGGATCCCAGCTGAGTAGGAGTGCCAAAGAGGCCACAGTAAGAAGGAACCATCGCAGCCTGACTCTCAGTCTGCCAGTCGGCGACTCCACGCTATGAGACACTGAGCTGTCTACGTGGTCCGAATTATCCCGTCAGTTGGCAACATGCAAAGTCACCGATTTTAGCTCAACATTAAGTTTTCAAGCGTGTCAATTGTTTTTTAGAGAGGAAAATGCGCACTCTCTATTCTCATCTTAGGCACCAGGTACAGTCCAAATCCGTCAGTGAACTGGCCAATGAATGAGCTCCGTGGTTGTTGTCGCCAGTGACCTTGTCTCCACTTACCTCATGCAGGACCTTGTTCCTCAAATCCAGGCACCAGTATTTCACACAAAGGAAGGGGAACGGCTCAGATCTTACGTGTTTGAATGTGCCCGAGGTCACATTAAGAGCGGTCTTTCGCAGCATGACTATTCCGCCACGCCACAAAAGCAAATTTACTGGCTGAAGGTAAGGCCTGAGGGCAATCGTTG
The DNA here is from genome assembly GCA_017591395.1 of Schistocephalus solidus. Classification (NCBI taxonomy): domain Eukaryota; kingdom Metazoa; phylum Platyhelminthes; class Cestoda; order Diphyllobothriidea; family Diphyllobothriidae; genus Schistocephalus; species Schistocephalus solidus. The sequence goes on along the minus strand of WEDG01010455.1, from coordinate 5,297 downwards.
GTAACATTCCAGTTCAAGGTGCATAGGCAATCGGGATGGTCTCAGGCTCAGATCACACGGGCAACAAAGGAGCCACATGAAGAACGAGGCAAGTATCACAGTTCTCGCTTATGTTAAAAGTGTCTTTTGCAAAAATGGGTTTTATAATGTTTGTCATTGTCGTGTGTGGTGTAGCTGCAAGTGAAGAGAAGAGTAGAAGTTTAGTATAGCCGGTTGTATTTAATTAGGTGTTCATGGTGGCGCATGTTTCCTCCTATCCTCATGCCATGAGGGAGAGTGCAGACAGTTGAGGTGAGTGGGGTGGATGTATGTTGGCGCTCCTGGCACTCTATCGCCAGTCTCTGTGTGAGGATACGCAAGCGACCAAGTAGATCGATGCCTTGTGTGTATATGTGGTGGCAGTGAGGGCAAGATAGCCTGGGACCTGTAGATGCGTTTGTGAAGGTGAGGCTACTACTTCGTCACGACGAATTGGCTACAAAATGAGTAAAAGAAAATGCCTTGTTTCTGTACATAATGTAAAATAGATGCATAATATATATATATATATATATATATATATATATCGGGTAAATAATTTCTGAAATTATTAAGTGCAGGACATGGAGTCAGGTGCTTCGGACATGACTTTTTAGGGCAGACCCGAAATTTCAATGAACATTTGGGTCGAAGACAATCAACCACTGTGGAATAACCACGTAATGCCCATTCTACAAACAAGTAGTACTACAAGTAGTATGAATCTTATATGGCAAAGACGTTATACTGTACTCCGACATAGATACTCAGCCAAAAGCCCGTGACACGTGTTTCGCCGATGTTTCGCTGCCGTGCGACTACCGTTAAACGAGGGGTTCGGTTTCCGCTGACAATGCGAGCGCAGTGGACTCTGAATTCAATTAATTCATCTACCAGTGCAATGGCAACATGTAGAAATAAATTATAAAACCTTATAAGGCTAATGAATGCACAACCATCCTCACGCTTCCGTAAATAATGCTGGCCAATGTTATCATTTAATGCTAGGAAGGTTTGTGAGACAGCTTCGTTAAACCGCGTTCTTTGGTGTTTTCTGGCTGCTCCGTATGTTCGCATGTTGGTTTTACAGGTTGCTAAGTACTATTTTCTGATATGAATCAGCTAGAATAACGGCTGCCATTGGTGAATCTCAGATTTCATAAGCCAGATTTCATTTCCGATGTATTTATTTAGGAAGAACAGAAACACGTTTGGAGATACTAACAATAAGCTTACCCTATTAAGCCTACGAATCAATTAATGGTGGTGCATGTTTTTCCATAAAGGATTACTAATATAAAAGCATTTTATTCTATCAGCAAATAGTGGCTTTTTCCAGCTCAACTCAGTCCATTGTCCAATGATAAGGAATTGATAATTCATTAATATTCCATGGAAATACGTGTTTGCGTATAGAACCCAGGCTTTATTACATAATGAAGTCAAAATGTACGCAGCCGTCACAAAAATCTTTACTTCCTGTATGTTATCAATATCTTCATCTATTGTCCGACTTATGATTGTCCGAATGCTATTTTTAACCAGATCGTCGGAACACGGGTTACTTATAATTTTCTTCGCATCTTCCTCTTTGCAGAATGCCGAACTCGTGCACGTAGACATCGAATTTGAGGTAGCATTGGCTATTACTACTTCCTCGTGATTTATTTGTTTTGCGGCAACAGAATGATGGGTGCTTGTGCAGATTTCTGTGTCAAGGGAAAACATACAAGTCAGGATTGCGATATCCACCCGAAATGATCATGCAACTCTTCCTACATATCAATACCTATAGAAGACCATCCCTCAGAGTGATGCGTGGTTTTCAGTTTCACAATACTCAGGCAATGCTAAAGTCAGGATCGCAATTTTTCAGGCAAATACAAATTTTATTTAATTTAAACAAGGTAGTGCATTTGCTTAAACCTTCCAGTATAACCTTTGTTAAGGCTTTTCCTCTTGAAATTATAATTTTGAGACAGTCTAACAATGTAACTGAGGCCTGCTTACAATTTTGATTAAATTCTGATTAATATTCGCAGTTGAGAGAGAGGTACGCTTATTTTGGAAGTGTGATTCCTATATTTTCAGCAAAAGGTCCTTTCACTCTCCTCTCCGGGCCTGACAGTCCTCAGGAATGCGATTGATGTAATTGTTGAAGGAACAGGTCTTGGGTGAAAACCTTTAAGCTTTATTCTTTACGTGTAATCCAGGTGTAGTAACATACGGAGAGAAGTTATTGAAACCGCTTCGCTGGCAATTGGGCAGAGTCACTTATATGGGTGCCGGTGTTGTTTTGGTTACAACTGCGTTTTACGCTAATCTCACCTTTACCTATAGAAAAACAATGACCAAGAAAATGGTTGTTAGCCTATTTAAAATTCCTTTTCACAACGCAAGAAGAATTTTTCTAAGTAAGTATGACGTCTAAAAACAGCTTCACCTCTTGATAGCAGCTCGATGAATGTCTCGTAGTTATATCGCGCATATCAAGGCTTCAAGACTTTGATACTCACTCGTTGGCTGCGTGAGCGAAAGGATGGATATAGCTTCATTTTAAGTGCACAGATCCAAAGCTAGAATAAGCTAAAGTGTGTTTAGTAAAACACAAAGCAAATTGCAGAAATATTTCAACAGGCGCCGTCGAGTTGGGGGTATTGTGATACATACACGTAACATATAAAGGGCACATGCAAACGCTGCAACAAAAATGAAGAAGGACAAGAATGACATCAAGAAAACTCTGTAGAGAAGCATTAAAGGTAAGGCCAGTTACTACACTAAAGCACTGTATGAAGCAAAAGTCCATCTGGTTGTGAGTATTAACAATGAGTAAAAGTATAATTGCAATAAAGACAGAGACAATTTTCTGTGTTGCGAAAAGTCAGCAAGAATAAATTGCTTATAGACTTACTGCAAAAATAATTTTTACCTCCTTTAGCAAGCTACCGTAAAAAGTAAAAGAGTCCTGCGTGATAGCAGAATGCTACAGACCGTAAACTATGCTTGCTGACATTATGAAATCCAGAATGCACGCTTGGCGGTTCCCGTATGTGTTTTAACAAAGTCAAACAAGCATGCAGTGGCCCGGACGGAAATAAAAAGGAAAAATATATATCCATGAGCTGTGGAAAAAGAACGTTCAATAAAATTAAAAATACAATTTAGATTAAAATGTCTTCTGTCTCGGCAGGAAAAATCTATAAGCACTGCCAGAAACAAATGAGGTATTTTGTGGTTGGACAGTAGACTGCGAATTTTTGGTAAAAGACTGCAATATCAGCATCGTTGTGACTATAACTCAGCTGTGCACTAATATCTGAACTGGGATGTTGAACCATGGGTGGTTTCCAGGGTAAGCTTTTGCTGGTTCTGAAGCTCACTGGCTCCAGATTTCATTTTTACGCGTTTCACTTTCGCCCCTACAGTCACCCTGCTTCCCATTTAACTCTCTCTGGACGCCATTTCAGGTTTGCCTCTCTGACCAACTGAGATGATTTCGTCTTCACAGGCCATGAAATAACTTCTCCGTTTCCCCTTAGATCTCGTGAATTCATTATGCCCACTTTGCAGTCGGTAACTAGGTCTGTAATTACCTACCTCCTTTGATTTTCTCAGATTTTCTGCTTCCTCGTTCCTTGCTCTTCAGTCACCTGCATTCCGATTTTAACACTGATTGACGCCTTCCCGAGAACGATTCTGTTTCGTTCATAGGCCATGGGATACCTTCTCCGTTTCCCTTAGATCCCGTGGATTCCATTTAGCCCATTTGCAGTCGTTAATTTGATTGCAATTACCCCTACCTCCTTTGATTTTCTCAGGTTTTCTGCTTCCTCGGTCTGCCCATCCCACAAACTCTCGTTTACCATGGTTCCCGTAAGACAGTTTGCTTTGTTTGCAACGTTCTCAGTGGATCCGGCTATTGTGCTTCCATCCAAGTATTTTCAGAGACACCAGGATTCCAGGTTTTAGTGAATTTTATTTCAGTTTTCTGCAAAAGCCGCAGTCAGTGAACTGGGAATAAGTAAAAAGCATGATTGTTTACTCACTTACGATACCTCTCGCCATTGTTCGAGAAATAATTCGGGCCCAAAGGAACAAATTAAGTCATAGGCCAACGTTTCGGAGAACTTAGTCGGCTCTCCATTATCATCGTGTCAACTGCAATTACGCGAACAGAGCCGGAAGTGGCTTGTCATGGTCTCTTCGTCAGCCTCAGGCTGGTCGATTTTTGTTAGCTGCATGGAACCTTTGGAAAACGCTTGTCCGGCAGTCCAGCTGCGTACAACTGGTTGCCATAGGCTACTTGTTCCTGTAGGCGTCGTCGACTGAATTCTGTCCTGCCGTCTTGCAACTTATGAATTCGCTCAATATTTTCCAGCTGTGCACCATGCATCCCCCGTATGAGTGTTTCGATAGGCTTTATTACAGTTTTCCAAATCGCAAATATAATGCCTAATTTGACACGGTTTGTGTTTGCCCTCCATTTTGCAATCAACTGTGCACAATTTAAACAAGCAAAAATCGTAAGGTTGTGGTGCCAAAAGATGAAACCTTCTAGTTTGCATTATACTTTCTATGGTCGCCCACATCAAGTAACGTGCATGTTCAGTCACCTTGTTGTAGGCACAAAACACTAAAGTGAACAGTATGTTCTTTGTCCAAAGTATGTGAACACAGTTCAGTCCCACTAACTATATAAAGGTAGAATCAGCGTTGGGGAAATCCTGTCCGTTTTCCACAAACTTTAACATTAACACTTTAAGCTGCCTTGTCGACGGCTGTTGGCCTGTACCCACAAAATACCTCTGTGAATCGACAAACTGGGGCAAAATTCAGGTGGTTGAAAGCCTTTCAAAGTGAAGGAACCAGCAGGTGTTGAGTGGCTCATATCACACATTTCTGAGAATGGCAGTGTGACTCTCAGACCAGCAGTCGGTCGCTCTGCACAAACACACACTGGACTGACTGTGTTTACTTGTCATTTGGCAACCTTCCAAGTCACGGCGCTTAACGCACCATGATATTCTCCAGCGCAGATCACACATAAATCAGGAGACCCAAATGGAGAACTAGTCGAAAATCATACTTTCCTCTGAGACAGAAGTGCTGGTTGAAAATACAAGAGGATGGAGGCACCAGCTCGGATCCCAACAACTCGGTGAAGGCACAATAGGCGGGTCCCAAAATTAAATGCATAAACTCAAGCTACTTAAAAGCTCACAGTAGGTTGTCTTGTTCACCTGAAGATAACCAGAAACACCGTTTACTATCGCCTT